>PVLA01000392.1:300754-581598 GCA_004027455.1 Hydrochoerus hydrochaeris | reverse complement strand
TCAGCAGTACATGGGACATTCTCTAAAATAGACCATGTACTAACCCACAGAACATATTTAAGTAAATGCAAAGGAACTGAAATTATCCCATGCATGTTATTGGATCATAGCACCATGAAACTGGAAATTAATGATAAAAGTAACAGCAAAAACCACACAAACACATGGAAATTAAATAATACATTCTTGACCAATCAGTAGGTCACACAAGAAATTAAAGAAGAAATTAAACAATATCTACAAGCAAACAAAAATACAAATACAATTTACTGGAACCTGTGGGATGCAATGAAAGTGGTCCTCAGAGGAAAATTTATTGCACTGAGTTCCCACATTAGGAAAACAGAATGAACACAAATAAGCAACCTGATATTACACCTCAAACAGCTAGAAAAAGAGGAGCAAGCCAAGCCCAAAGTCAAAAGAGGGAAGGAAGTTATGAAGATCAGAGCAGAAATTAATGCAATAGAGACTAAGAAAACAATTCAAAGAATCAATGAATCAAAGAGTTGGTTCTTTGAAAGAATAAATAAATTTGACAAGCTTCTAGCCAACCTAATTAATAAAAGGAAAGAAAAGACTCAAATTCATGCAATGCAGAATGAAAAAGGAGAAATCACTACCAACTCTGTGGAAATACAGATCATCAACAACTATTTCAAAAACCTCTACTCTGATAGGTTTGATAACACAAGAAATGGACAGATTTCTAGAAACAAATGAGCCACCAAGGTTGGATCAAGAAGAAGTAAAACTGCTTTATAACCCAATTTCTATGAACGAAATTGAAAATGTAATCAAGTCTCTACTAACAAAGAAGAGCCCAGGCCTTGATGGATTCACTGCAGAAATCTACAGGAAATACAAAGAAGACTTAATTCCAACACTCCTCACACTCTTCAATGAAATTGAAAGGGAAGCAATTCTCCCTAAGTCATTCCTGGAAACAAATATCACTCTAGTACCAAAACCTGAGAAAGACCCAACTAAAAAAAGAGAACTACAGGCCAATCTCCCTAATGAACAGAGATGCAAAAATTCTCAACAAAATATTGTCACACAGGATGCAGCAAATCATCAAGAAAATTATACACCATGCCCAAGTGGGATTCGTACCCATCATGCAGGGATGGTTCAACATATGTAAATCAATAAATGTAATCCACCATATCAATAGAGCCCAAAATAAGAATCACATGATCATTTCTATAGATGCAGAAAAAGCTTTTGATAAGATCCAACACCCATTCATGATAAGAACCTTACAGAGAATTGGAATAGGTGGTCTTTACCTTAATATGATAAAGGCCATGTACGACAAACCAACAGCCAGTGTCATATTAAATGACCAAAAACTGAAAGCCTTTACCTTAAAATCAGGCACAAGACAAGGATGTCCATTATCATTGCTCCTATTCAATATAGTACTGGAAATACTAGCCAGAGCAATTAGACAAGAAAAGGAAATAAAAGGAGTAAAGATAGGAAAATAAGTTAAATTATCATTATTGGCATATGACATGATACTCTACATAGAAGACCCCCAAACCTCTGTTGAAAGTCTCCTAGATATAATAAATAATTCAGCATCATAGCTAGATACAAAGTCAATACTCAAAAATCAATACCATTCTTATACACTAACAACAAAATCACCGAGAGAGAAATAAAATAAGCCACACCCTTCAAACTAGCATCCAAAAAAAAAGAAATACTTAGGAATCAATCTAACAAAAGATGTAAAAGAGTTATACAGGGAAAATTATAATACCCTGAAAAAAGAAATAAAATAGAACCTCAGAAAATGGAAAGACATCCCTTGTTCATAGATAGGAAGAAAAATATCATAAAAATGGCCATTCTCCCAAAATTTTTATACACACTCAATGCAATCCAAATGAAAATACCACTAGCATACCTCATAGATCTAGAGAAATCACTCCTAAAATTCATCTGAAACCAGAAGAGACCTAGAATAGCAAAGGCAATTCTAAGCAGCAAAGCCAAGACAGGCGGCATCAAATCCCTGACTTGAAGTTATACTACAAAGCTACTGTAATAAAATCAACATTGTATTGGAATAAAAACAGACCTCAATATCAATGGAATAGATTAGAAGATACATCTACAAATACACTCAATCACCTTATCTTTGATAAAGGGGACAAGCATGTTCACTGGAAGAACGAAAGTCTCTTTAATAAATGGTGCTAGAAAAACTGGCTATCCATATGCCGAAAAATAAAATTAGACCCATGCCTATCACCATGTACTAAACTAAAATCCAAATGGATCAAAGATCTAAACATTAAAACAGAAACACTAAATCTGTTGCAAGACAAGGTAAGTAAAAATCTTGAATACATAAGGGTAGATAGAGAATTCATGAAGAAGAACCAAACTGCATGGGAAATACTACCCAGAATCAATAACTTGGATCATATCTTATTAAAGAGTTTCTGCCTGTCTGAAGAAATCTCCAGCAGAGTGAAAGAAAACCTACAACCTGGGAAAAAATCTTAATGAACTGTCCCTCAGACAAAGGACTTCTGTCTAGACCTTATAAAGAATTTTTAAAAATCAGACCTCTAAAATTCAAAGACCCAATCCAAAAATGGGCATCAGTGATGAACACACAGTTCTCAGGTGAAGAAATACAAATGGCAAATAAATACATGAAAAAATGTTCATCATTTGTCATTGGAGAAATTCAAATTGAAACCACACTGAGAAACCATCTCACTCCAGAAAGAATTTCCAGGATCAACAAAACTACCAACCAGAAATACTGGAGAGGCTGTGGGGAAAAGGAACTCTTCTGCTCTTTTGGTGGGAGTGTAGACTTGTGCAATACTGTGGAGGTCATTCTGGAGATTCCTCAAAAATCTAGGGTTGGAGGTCCCATTTGACCCAGCTATTCCACTCTTAGGCATATTCCCAGAAGATCTGAAAACATATTACCACAGTGATATATGCACAACCATGTTTATAGTGGCACAATTTGTAATAGCCAGTTCTTGCAAACAACCTAAGTGCCCATCAACCAAGGAATGGATAAAAAAATTGTGGTACTTTTATACAATGGAGTACTACTCAGCTATAAAGAATGATCACATTGAGATATTTATAAATAAGTGGATACATCTTGAATCTATACTCATAAGTGAAATAAATCAAACTCACATATATAAATACTGTATAGTCTCCCTAGTGCAAGAGATGGTAAGAGTACATAAGATTTTATGGAAATCATGGTTCACCATTATACTTCTTTGATGTCTTATGTCTTCATTCATTGGCTTGAATAGTTTTATTCTGTTTTGTTTGATCTTAATATATGTGATGATATGAATAGTTATTTTGAAGACAAGACAGTATGGTAGCCAGTGTTGATTTAATATCGTCTTGCTCTGAAGTACTACCATGCTTTTCTATTACCATTGGTTCTATCATGTTGTGTCTTTTTGGGTTTTAATACATATGATAGTAAAAACAAAATTTTTATGGAAAATGAGATAATATAGCAGCCATTGTTCATCTTCAATTATATGGTTCAGAATGACTTGCAGTACTCCCATTCTCTTTATTTATTTATTCTACTTTGTTATGTTTGACATTATTGTGTGTAAAGCTAAGCTGAACTATTTCAAAGAAAGAGACTTTATGATAGCTACTGTTAATATCTAATTGTCTTGTTTTGAAGTGCTTTGTTACTTATATCGTTCTGTTCTGATCTGCTTAGATCTGTCCTCTTTTGTTTTATTCTCTTTAAAAAAAAGAAATGATCATGTGATTCTTATTTTTGGCTCTATTGACATGGTATATTACATTGATTGATTTTCATATGTTGAAGTACCCCTGCATTCCTGGAATGATTTTTACTTGGTTGTGGTGTATGATCTTCTTAATGATTTGCTGCATTCTGTTTGCCAGTATTTTACTGAGAATTTTTCCATCTATGTTCATTAGGGAGGTTGGCCTGTAGTTCTCTTTTTTGGTTGGGTCTTTCTGAGGTTTTGGTATTAGGGTAATACTCCCAGAAATGAATTTAGGAGAATTGCTTCCATTTCAATTTCATTGAAGAGTTTGAGGAGTGTTGTAACTAAGACTTCTTTGAATTCTTATAGAATTCAGCAGTGAATCCATCAGGTCCTGGGCATTTCTTTGTTTGTAAGGTTTTAATTATATTTTAAATTTCATTAATTAAAATGTGCTTATTTAGCAGTTTTACATCTTCTTGATCCAGCTTTGGTAAGTCATATATTTCTAGCAATCTCTCTATTGCTTCTATATTATCAAACCTATGAGAGTAAAATTTTTCAAAGTAAGTTTTGATGATCTTCTATATTTCCACAGTTTGTAGTGATTTTATCCTTTTCATTCCTTATTGCTTGAATTTGAGATTTTTCTTACCTTTTTCAAATAAGATTCACTAGGGGCTTATCTATTTTATTTGTTGTTTAAAAGACTCATCTCTTTGATTTGTTAATTCTTTGTATTGTTTTCTTAGTCTCTATTGCATTAATTTCTGCTCTGATCTTTATAATTTCCTCCCTTCTTTTGGCTTTGGGATTGACTTGCTCTTCTTTTTCTAGATGTTTGATGTATCAGGTTGTTTATTTGTGTTTGTTCTCTTTAACTGATGTGAGAATTCACCACAATAAATTTTCCTCTGAGGACTGCTGTCATTGCATTCCACATGTACTGGTAAGTTCTATTTGAATTTTCATTTACTTGTACATATTGCTTAATTTCTTCTTTTATTTCCTCTGTGACCCATTGATTGTCCAGGAGTGTATTATTTAATTTCCATGTGTTTATGGAGTTTTTGCAGTTTCTTTTGTCATTAATTTCTACTTTCATGGCACTACTATCAGATAATATGCATGGGATAATTTTGATTCTTTTTCATTTATTTAATCATATTCTATGGGCTAGTATATGGTCTGTTTTAGAGAATGTCCCCTGTGGAGCTGAGAAGAATGTATATTCTGATGTTGTTTGGTGGAATACTCTGTACACATCTACTAAGTCCATTTGTTTACATGTTTGATTCAGTTCTGTTATTTCTTTGCTGATTTTCTGTCTAGTTGATCTGTCTTTTTGTGTCAGTGAGGCATTAGGTCTCCATTATAATTGTGTTACTGCTTATGTGATTTTTCATTTCTATTGATTTTTTATATAGTTGAGTGCTCCTGAATTTGCTGCATATATATTTAAGATTGTTAACTCTTCCTTTTGAAGTTTTCCCCTACCTAGTATGTTGTGACCTTATTTGTCTCTTTTGATCATTCTTGGTTTGAAGTTCATATTGTCTGTTTTTATTATGTTGGTGTTCTTGAAGTCATAGTCATTTTTATGTCTATCTAGAATATCTTTTAGTGTTCTTTGCAGGATTAGTTTGGTGGTCATGAAGTTCTTCCATTGTTCTTTATCATGGAAGTATCTTATTTCTGCATCAATTTTGAGGAACAGTTTTGCAGGGCACACCAATCTAGGTTGGAAGTCATTTTCCTTTAGGATTGGAAATACTTCACTCCATAATCTTCTTCTCTTTGTTGTTTGTGTTGAGAAATCTGCTATGATTCTGATTGGCTTTCCTTTATAGGTGCTCTGTCTCTGCTCTCTAACAGCTTTTAATATTGTGTTCTTACGTTGAATTTCTGCGATGTTATTATATGTCTACATGTAGATTTATTTTGGTTATGGCTAATTGCAGTTTGATATGATTCACTTATCTCTGTATTAGTTTTATTTCCCATGTTTAGGTAATTTTTGGCTATTATTTCTGTAAACAGACTTTTTATAACACTTGTTTTGTCATCTTTTTCATTTATACTTATCAGTCTTATATTGCTTTTATTTGCATCACTTGCAACTTTTGAATTGTCATTTCCTGATTTCTTGTTATTTTTTAAAGACCCTCCTTTCCTGTTCACAAGCTGCAATCTTGTCTTAGAGGTATGAAAGTCTATCTTCACATCCATTCAGGTGATTTTGCCAGCTTTTGATGGAATTTTTATGTCCTGGATATCCTTTGAATATGTTTCATGCATTCTGTTTATTTCTTTTATTGTTCATTCAAGGTTTATATCTTCTTGCAGTGCTCTTTGATTTTTTTAACTATATCTTCTTTAGATGTGTTCAGCATTTCTTTTATTATGTTTATCATTTCTTCTTTTACCTGGGGGATTATTTCTGATCTGAGTTCCTTTACATCTTCATGGAGATGTTTCTTTACTTCTGTTGCTATCATTTCAGATGTTTCTGGTGTATGGCTTACATTTTCTTCTATGTCCATGTCTCTAGGTTTGTCTGGGATGGGCTAGAATCTTGAGAATACATTTTGCTCTTTCATTTTGTCATTTTTTGTATTCCCCTAGTGAAGCTGAACACAAGCTTTCAGTTGTTTCCTGGTTTGAGGATATCTGTCTGTAGTGCAGGGAGTTTCTCCAGTTGCCTGGAGGTCATAAGTCAGGACTTCCTAAGTCCCTAATGGCACTCAAAGTCTCCTCAAATGTGAGGAGAATGCTGGTCAGGCCTCAGCACACCCCATGTGGTACTCTGGAGTTCCCTGGTTCCTTGAGGTTACTGGGTGGGACTCTACCAGGTTCTGAGTGGCAAACCAAGGCTGAACAGCTCCATGGAGTATGCTATGTAGGCTTTCAGTTCATGCCACATGGTGCACCAAAGCTCTACAGCTGCTTGGGATCACTGTGCAGGGCCCTACCAGGTTCTGAGGTTGCACAGCTGGGTGGGATTTACTGTGCAGGCCTTTGGCTCATGCCACTTTGTAAAGGTGGCTCCCCAGTCACTCCAGTGGGCAAGGATCAACCAGGCCCTGAGGGACAGACCCAAAGGTAGGCTGATTGGGTCTGATGCTGGGCAGGGCCTTAGAAGGTTTTGAGCAAGATGCCAAGATTGCATGGCTGGATGGGATTCTCTGTGCAGTTCTTCAGGTCATGACACAACTCAGGTGGATCCCTGGCCACTTAGGGTCACTGGGCATGGCCCAAGCAGGCCCCTGAGAGACCTACCTGAAGGTCCCCTGCTGACTGGAGACACTGAATTGATCCCTACCAGATTCAGAGCAAGGTACCAAGATTGCTGAAAATCTAATTACACACTCCTAAACAATTAAGTGATAACAGAAATAATCAGGGAAGGAAATAAAAATTTTCTGGAAGTTACAAACAATGCCTATACAACTCACTGGAATTTCTGAGATACTATGAAAACAGTACTGAGAAATGTTCATTGCAAACAATGATGCATTTAAGAAAAGAGAGTAAACACTAATAAATAACCTTAGGAAGAACTTTAAGATTCTTGAGAAAGAGCAACAGTCCAGGCCCAAACCAAAATTAGGAAAAAAAACCCATAAAATTAGAGAAAAAAAATCAATGAAATCGAGACTAAAGAACCCAATATAATCACTGAGAAAAAGAGCTGGTTCTTTGAAAGAGTAAACCAAAAAAAGAAATCCTTAGCCAAACTTATCAAGGAGAGAGAGAGATTCATTTTGATGTAAATGGAAATGAAAACAGTGAAATCACAAGACACCACTGAAATTCAGAAAACACTAACTGCTCTGAAAATTCATATTCCAATGAATTGGAAATTTTTGAAGAAATGGAAAAATTCTTATGCAAGTTACCAAAGCTAACTCATGAAAACATACATTTACTAAGCAACTCAATAACATGCAATGACATTGACAAAGAAATAAACAATCCACCAACTAAAAAATGCCTAGGACACAATGAATTCACTGCTGAAGTACACAAAATCTTTAAGAGTGTTATATTACCAATACTCAAACTCTTCAAAGAAACTGAAAGACACAGTGCTTCCAAATCCATTTGTGGAACCAAATATCAGTTTGGTACCTAAATTGGATAAAAAAGCTTACTAAAAAAAATTACAGGCCAATCTCCTTAATGAATGTAGATGCAGAAATCCTTAAAGAGCTATTAGCAAAACCAGTGCTGCAGTTTATCATCAAAAAGATTTTATACTGAGTACAGGCAAGGAGAAACAGCCAGACAAGCCCTCTATGCCCACAGGCCACCATTGAAAATGCTTACTTACCATGGGCAGCCAGCACATTCACATGAAACAGCCAGACATGTCTCCACATGCCTACTGTCATCAGGATACTTGTGGGCAGCCAGCATGGGCCCAGAGAAATAGCCCTTGCATGCCTACTGCATCAAGATGCTCACTTCTCTCAGGTAGCCAGTGTGGACAGGGAGAAACACCCAGACAAGCCCCCATGAACCCACAGGTCACCACTGGAAATGCTTGCTTCCTGCAGGCAGCCAGTGCAGGCCAGGAGAAATAGCAAGACATGCCCTTGTATGACTGCCACTATTGGGGGAGTCCCAGTGTAGTCACAAAGGCTGAGAGAAGAAGAAGCCCTTTCCTACCCACAACCATCAGCAAAGCCTTGGTGTAGCTGCACTGGTCTGGAGAAACATGCCCCATACACCCAGCCTCCCTGAGAACCTAGGCTTGGAGAAACCCAGGTACCTGTGCCATTCCCTTACACTGCAAAGGGGCAGTGAACATAGGAATTGCCTCAGAACCCACAAGCAGCCTATCTGGAGGAAGCCATGAAAATGTCAAGATGAAAGAGCAAAAAGCAATCTCAGACCTCTAGCCCACACAGAACAACTCTGGGAGATATGGACATGAAAGAAATTGGAAGTCAAACACCTGTAATTTCTCCCATCCAAGTCCTAACCAGGCCCAACCCTGCTTAGCTTCCGAGATCAGATGAGATCGGGCGCGTTCAGGGTGGTATGGCCATAGACTCACCTGTAATTTCTGAAAGGACAGCAACTGAAGTAAAGAAATAACTTCATGAAACTGTAAAAGTAATCAGATCAGAAATAATATCTTTGGTAAAAAAGAAATCACAAATATAATGAAAGAATTGCTAAGTATATCTAAAGAAGACAGATTTAAAAAGAGGAGCATAGGAAAATGGTGGAAACCTTGCATAAACAATATAGTAAGGAATTACAATGCATGAAACAGATTCAAAGAGATATCCAGGAAATTAACATGTCTATCAAAATTTGGCAAAACTGCTTGAAAAACCTGAAGATTGACCTTCAGATCTTGAAGATAGGATTACAGTTAGTGATTGCATAAGGAAAAATCACTTAAAAATAATAAGGAACCAGGAAACAAAAATTCAATGGCTGCAAGAAATGGAAAGAAAAATAATTTAAGAGTGACAGGTGCCAATGAAAAGGCAGTGGTCAACACAAATGACATAAAAACACTATTACATAAATGATAGCGGAAAACTTTCCAAACATGGGAAAAGGTCCTCACATACAATTAAGTGAGGCATATAGAACTCCAATTAGCCATAACCAAAATAAATTGTACACCTAGACATATAATAATCAAGATCCTAGAAATTCTGCACACAAACAAAATATTAAAAGCTGTTAGAGAAAAGAAACAGATCACCTAAAGGAAAACCTATCAGGATCACTATAGACATCTCAGCCCAAACTGTCAAGTCAAGAACAGTCTGGAGCAAAGTATTTCAAGTCCTGAAAGAAAACAACTTCCAACCCAGATTGATCTACCCTGAGAAACTATCTTTCAAAATTGATGGAAAAATAAGATACTTCCATGATTAAGAACAACTGAAGAAATTCATGAAAACTAAATCAACCCTACAGAGAGTACTGCAGGATATTCCAGGGAGAGAGCTAAAGATGACCTAAGTTCCAGGAACAGCAGCAGTTGGGGATCACCAAGCAGGGCAGGCAATTGAATGAAGGGGGGAAAATGGATGAGCAACAGCTGGAGGATAGCATGACTGAGATGATACAATGCATGTCAATTGTAACTGTTAGGTTTTTGCCACAATAAGAAAGAAAAATATAATATAAAAGTAGTTTTTATTATGTGGACGTGGAGAGAACTCCATGGCTACAGAAGCCTGGGATTCTCTGACCAGAAAGTAGGGTGTTGGATATATTTATAAACTCTGACAGGGGTGGCACTTAAGAAGGGCATTTGATAACACATAGGGGGCTGATTGGAGCCTTTTTTTGCACCACTGGGACAGGAAAAAGGAAGTTGTCATATGGGAAAGAGGGAGTGGCTTTAAAGTAAACAACCTTAATTCCATCTCCACTACCTATTGCCACGCAGGGCATAGTCCTTTCATTCCCTTCTTTTTGTTATTAAGAAAAGGGTGAAGTCTCTCTCTTAATACTTCCTGCTGGCAGGGGGCACTGTATCAGGGATTAGGAAGGTTGACAGGATGATGGCTGATGCCCACGTAGATGTAGAAGCTGGCACCAGGTGTTTTGGCCAGGACAACTTCATCACTGGTAAATGCCCACATCTTAGACTGGAAATACAGAGGCAAGGTGCTATGAGGAGTAAGGCCAGTATCATATTTAAGGACTCAGAGGAGGTAGAAGGAAAGGTCTCTTTAATTTAAATATGTCATTTCATCAGGACCATGGTGAGGTAGAACTCTGAAAAATAAGTGTGGGGATAGGAGGAGTGAATTTAGGAGAGATGATTATTTTTCCATCTGAAAGAATAAAAGTAAAAAGTGTGGGTAGGTAGGGCTTGTCTCTGGTCCAGGAGTTCAGCTGGAAAGAATAAGAGGGGTAGGGAGGGCTGTGGCTGTGTTAATTACTATAAGGGAGATAAGAGCTTACACCCTCAGGGATCTCACATTTGACTAAACAGCTGAGGGTAGAGAGAACTAAGACAGTTGTCACATAGAGCAGCATGAAGACAATTTTATGCATGACATGGGAGTCTTTAGGAAAGACTTGTCAGGAGTCCTGCTGTAAAAAAGATAATTAGTAGAATGTATGGAATTAGAAACCAAATTGTATAACAAAACCTGTCTTAGCCTGAGTGTTGTGGCTGTGAGGCCTTGGTGAGACAGAGATGGGTAGGTGACAGAAGATGAGATGACTACTCAGGATGGTTAGATTCAGGATTGGGAGGGCACCACTTAGCTTGAGTAATGTGAAACCAGGAGGGAAGTCCAGCAACTTTGACCACTTTTGGGGTTGCCAAGAAGACCAGGTAGGGGCTGCTCTGCCATGTGTGTAGTTCTTGGGATGATTTTCTGTAACAGGACTTTAGTAACTGCATCTACAGTGAACCTGGTTGTGGAAAAGGCTTTTATCTATCCTGAAAAGGTACAAACAAAGGTTAGAAGATATTTGGGAGTTTTGTGGCAGGGCATGTGTATAAAATCTACCTGCCAGTCCTGACCAGGGGCGTGTCCGAGAAATTGATGAATAGGAAAGGAAGGGATTGGTATGTGTCCCTGAGGCAAGGTTTTACTATAGGGACAACAGGTGTAAGTTGTTGAGACCTCACAGTGTCTGGGGTAGCATACATAAATACAAAGGAATCCTGACTATTAGGGTATAGGGGAGATGGTAAAAAAGGCATTTTTAAGATTTACAACTGTAAAGTGAGTGGTGAAGGGAGGGATATGAAAGAGCCTGGTATAAGGGTTTAGCACCACTAGGTGGATTGGGGTAACAGCATTATTGATGACCCTAAGGTTTTGTACTAGTTGATAAGACCCATCAGGCTTGAGTAACAGGAGAACAGGAGTCTCATAGGGTTAATGAGTAGGTTTAAGAAAATCATTATCTAAAAAGCACTTAATTATAGGTTTAAGTCCCTGTAAATGGGAGCAATGGGATATTAGAGAACTCAAGGAAAAACTGAAGGATACCTAAGTTGAATTAAAATAAGCATGGCATGAGTAGCACAGGTGGGATTGGAGGTATCCCAAACTATGGGATCAACCAGAGAAGAAGATCTCTATCTAAAAGGGGTACTGGGAGTTGAACTTAGGATCTTGAACTTGCCAGTAAAGTGCTGTACCATTGAGCTAAATCACCAGCCCTGTCTGTAAAGGCTGTGTAGGTTGGCCATCAACACTCACTATAGAGACTGAGGACTTAATACAAGGGCCTGAAAACTCAGGAAGAACATTATATATGGCCTCTATGTCCACAAGTACAGAGAATGTCTTACCTCAGACCTCCAGTGGGACTTGGGGCTCTGAGAAGTATAACTCAATGAGGGGCTGTGGACCCCGAGCCCCATTAGTCTTCAGCAGCAAGTCCTAGTAGATCAGTCAGTGATAAATCTGATGGCAATGAAATCTCCTGTGAGGGAAAGGTGTTAAGAGAATGGCTTATCTGCTCTGTGGCAGCTAAGACATTTGCTCTTTCAATGGCCCTTGAGATTGCAATCCGGTTGGGGCACTGTCTTGCCCAGTGTCCTTTTTGCTGCACTTGAAGCATGGTCCAGGAGGGGCTCAGACAGTTCTGCCTTGTTTTGGCTTTCCTGTCTTGGAAGCCCCAAGTGTCACTGCTAAGGGATCAGATGGTTATTTTTTCTTTTAATTTTTATCTCTGTTGTTGAGAATGTGAAAAGCCACATTAAGGTCTCCCTGTGGGGTTTGAGGGCCAAGTTTAGCCTTTTGTTTTGGGATCTGGCCCATAGAGGAAGGTATCTGTCTCTTCTACAGTCACAAGATATCTGGTTTTTATCTCAGATAGTGTACAGCTTTAAGTCTAAAGGAGACAAGGGCAAATAACCAATTAAGTATGCAGGTGTCAAATAACAGAATCAACAGGATATTGATGATTATAATTTTAGTAATGGCTTTCCATAAGGAGGCAAAGGATAAGGTCTAGGAAATTTGAGAAATTGACATATCATTGATTTGTCATACAGACATTTAGTTTTTACAATTGAATAAGTATCTTCTGTGCTGTTAGAATGTCTAATGCAATCTGATTTTGAGGATGGCCTGTTTTATTTTTCTATTTTTTTAAAGACACTTTTTTTAATTTAAAGAGAAACAAAAGCATGTAAAGGGTAGAGGTAATACAGAATTCAAAAAAAAAAGATAAACAATAAGAAATCACTAGTTGATAAATTACATATTGTCCTCTTGGAAATAGTTTCTCAAGTTACAAAATTAAAGCATACAAAGTAGATAGTCAAACAGTGAGAGTGTAAACAACTATGCATGCATGAATCTCTACATGTATTTCTAACCTTTCTGTTTTGGAGGGAAGAACAAAACTTAGCAAGACAAAACAAAACAAATTTCTATGAAAACATGAAACCAAAAAGTCATATAAAACCATAGTACAAGGTGATCTACAATGATTACTGTGTTGTTTCTTATTATATTCAATAGAATGTCTACATCATAAGGCATAATTGAATATAGCAGTATAATTGAGTATATCAGTAAATAATAATAGTAGTAAAAATAAAACATTGTAGACAGTATAAAACTTCAAATCAAACCATAGTGAATATGCTAGTGGATTTTGTCCTCTTAAGTGCAGTTGCCTATACTCTCAGACTTGATGCTATCAAAGCTTTGAATAAAATCTATCAATACAAAACCGCAATTGAACAAACCAGATTCAATTACGATCAATCACGGTAAAACAGTGTAGGTTTTACAGAGCTTTAGATTAAGCTAATAGGAAATTAAGGATGATTGCCATACTATATCCTGTTATTTTCAGGATTATTGTCTGTGCCCTCAAATCTAGTACAGGTAGAATGACTGGAACAGAATATAATACATCTAAGCAGAGTAGTGTGAGTAATGTGAGTTTTAAATCCTAATACACTATTAACAATATAGCATGTCAAAGCCATGTATATTAAAGTTTCTAGTTATCCTTCTCTGCCTCATTTCTGCATGCTATTTTCCTGCCTTTGTCTACTTTTCTCCTTCATTATACTGCCTGCCCCACTCATTGAGGCATTTCTGCCACTGTTCCTAACATCCTGGTATTTTTTTTTCTCTCTCTAGTATGTCCTTCAGTATTCTCTGTAGGGTTGGATTGGTGGTCAAAAACTCCCCCAGTTCCTCTTTGTCGTGGAAGCATCTTGTTTCTCCATTAATTTCTAGTGACAGTTTTGCAGAGTACATCAATCTGGGCTGGAGGTTATTTTCTTTCAGGGCTTGGGATGCTTTGCTCCAAGCTCTTCTTGATCTGATGGTCTGTGTCAAGAAGTCAGCCATGATTCTGTTGGGCTTGCCTTTATAGGTAATCTGTTTCTTTCCTCTGATGGCTTTTAATATTCAGTTTTTATATTGAATTTCTGGCATCTTGATTATTATATGTCTGGGTGTAGTTCTGTTTTGGTTGTAGGTGGCTGGAGTTCTGTATGCCTCACATAACCAAATGTCATTTTCTTTTCCCATGCTTGGGAAATTTTCCTTAATTATTTCCATGAATAGCCTTTGTAATTCACCTGTATGTATTCCTGCTTCTTCGTTTATGTTTCTTATTCTTAAATTGTAGATTCTCTTCTCATCTTTCCCTTTGTATTGTTACTGCCTGTTTCCTTGTTATTTTAAAGAGATCTTTCCTTTCATTATCACACATTGCAAACTTGTCCTCAAGTTTTGATAGTCTGTCCTTAATTTCTTTTAAGGCTTTCAATGGAGTTTTTAATTTCCTGGTAGTCCCTTTGAATCTGCTTCATGTATTCTATATTTTCTTTATATTCTTTATAGAATGTTTCTCTCCTTTTTTTTGTGTTCCTCCCTTCTTCTGTCTGTATCATCCTGAGAGGTGCTTCCTGAGAGCATTTCTTTTATTACTCTACTCATATCCTGCTTTAGCTGATTTAATATTTCAGTTTTGAGATCATCTACAAGGTCCCAAAGATATCTCTTAATGTCCATTGAAGCCATGTCTGATGTTATGGGTTTGCCACCCTCAGTTACCCTTATTTTTCCTTCTCCTGGTTCAGTGTTCTCAGGGTTCTGGGCTGGCGGCCTCCTCCCACCTCTCTCTCCTGTTATGGCCCTGGCTTCCTCCACACAGGTTACAATGTAGGTCCCAGACCCCTTCCCTGTTGGCCATGGTTCCTTGAAGCACACTGGTGAGGTACCTCTGCCCTCTCCTGCCTGCTCTTGTCATTGAGGTGTAAGCAGGCTGCATATGCCTGCCCCTCCCCATCAGGCCAGCCAAACTTCAGGGGCCTTTCACCAGTTAGTGCTTGCTAGGATCAGTGAATCAATTTGGGATGGCTCATTGGGTCCTGGCCAGGGGCGCTGCCCAGTCTAAGAAAATCCCATGAATCTGCTCTGGGGAGGGAGCAACCAACTGAAGCCACTGTCACTCCCAGTTCAGGCTCCTCCTGCCCAATTCCAACATGTTGCCCATTTGGTCATGCCCCTCCCATATGGTGGGTCTCATTCCCAGCACTGACCATGAATTAATGAAAGTCCCTTCACTGGTTCCACTCTCCATTGGGCATACCAACCCCCAACCTCAGCGCTGAAGTTCTTCCTGAGAGTGGCAGCAGGAACGAGTTGGGCAGCTCTGCCGGCCGGCGTGGATTCAAGCTAGTGCACACTTGCCGGGTCACCATAAAAATGCTGTGTCCCACAATCTTCAGCTGTCTCAGTTGTAGTCCCAAAGTATTTGATGAGCTTTTTTATGTTTTAATTTCTTCCTGTCAAGAGGATCCATCTCCCCCTGTCTAGGTCTCTCCAGGGTGCTTTAATCTGGCATATGAGTTGTTTCTCCCAGGAGGCTTTCTATTTTTTTGCTCACTGATCGGCCATCTAGTCTTCTCTCATCATGATCTACTAGGATTCATCACAGCGATGCATGGATGGTCCATTCTCAGTCACTCATCTTCAAGCCCCACTTCTCTAGTTTCATAGCAGTCACTTCATGATCATCTGCACCCATGGCAGGAGCATCGTAGCAGCAGAGCAAGGCAGAGCAAGGCAACTTAGTTCACGGTAGTCAGGAGAAAGAGCTCAAGGGTGGCCCAGAGCCCTGCAGGACATCCACTTTTCTCTTCACCTTCCAGTCTGGAACATTTTCACCGGCCTGCAGGTCAGGGCCTTCCCAGGCAGCCTCCACAGAGAAGTTGGCCTGTTTTAATTTTACCTTTTTATTTAGGAGAAAGAGAGATCACCTGTGGTGTCATTTAAGTTTAGTTAATTATGGGTCCAATATGTATCATATAACCTTTTTTTTTTGGAAAAGATCTGGTGGATCTCAGCAAAAGAAATGTAAAAGAAACTTATAATTATCTCTTAATTTCAGTTATTGAACATCTAGAAGATTGATAACAGTACAGTGCAGTAGAGGCAGTAAGCTTAACATAACCATGGGTGTTTATAACATTTGAGCACTGAAGAAATTTGTGACATTGTTTCAACTGCTCAGTATTTAAGCATCTCTAAGTATAACATATACATTATACACATTACATAAATTTTTGTTCAAAAATTCTTATTTGAGTGATGATTTTGTGTTGGTCTGACCTGAATATCCTGGCTGGAGCATGAGGAAAAGGCAGACATCTGGATATGAAAGAAAACACTTGTCATCATAAGCAATCTTAATTTTACATTTGGGAGCAAGAATATACCATCAGATCAACCACAATGAGTTGTCTCAGTTATACGAACTTTAGTTGGGGCATTTCCCATAAGGCTATGGAGATTATTGGGGCCTCCAATTAATGAATAAGACTGGTTTAAACACCAGATGGCCACTTTCTTATTCATCACTAGAAGTCCTGTCCAATGTCTTCTCACCACAAGGGATTCTGTTTAACCAGTTTTAACATTTTAAACAGCTGGCAAACTAGGTGGAAGCATGCTTTTAAATGTATAACCCAAATAAACCTTGATTAAATGATCTGAAAATGTAAAAGAGGAGAAGGAAAAAATTGTTGAGCTCAAATAAAAGAAAGAGCTGTTTACCAAGCAGGCAAATAGACAAATGCAGACAGATGATCTGTACAATAAAACAGACAACAAATATATAGACAGATAAACATGTTATAAAATCAGAGTGCACTCAAATATATTTGGCCAATTTGAGCTATATAAAAAAGACTAGTATGAACCTTTTTGTAGATTAATTAATAGAGACCTCTTGAAATAAGAATAGCAGAAAAGGAACCTAATTTATGGCTAATCTGAGATAGGTCAGAGAGGGAGAAAGGGACACGATTACCACATATGATGAGCTGGCTGGAAAACAGCAGTGATGCAGGAGTAGTAGACAAAGAACCATCTGACTGAACAAATGGCTCAGGTTGGGTTGGGCGATTGAGAAGTTGGAGCCTGGGGAGAGAGACTAAGGGAAGGTATAGAGGCCACTGTGAGGGAGGGAGGAGGAGAGGGCAACGCAGGTATGGGAGCTTCAGGCTGAGAAGGCTGCAGGGTTTGGTCTGGGAGACACAGGGGAGAACTTTTGTGGAGCTGAGTGAGCCAGAAGTATTTGGGCTATTATACAAGACAGAGTGAGCATGCCCTCATAATACTTGCCACCAGTGTGAGAAATGCATAAGCTTTTTGTTTTTTTATAGCCTTGAGGCAAAGAGCACCAAGGTCAAGAACAAGGCACTGAAGAGGTGTGTTTTTTGGGGGGGACAAGAAATGGGCCCCAGGAACAAATTATAAGTGAGCTGAGAGAACAGCTTCACCTCAGGATGTAAAAGCTTTAGCTCTCTCCCAAGGAACGTGGAAGCTGTTTTGGGTCACATCTATCAGAAAAAGTCTTCACCCTTTTTGATTGTGTGACACGGAAAGTCCCCACACCCGTTCTCCCAGCCTTCAGCAGAAGAGTTCGTGGTGGGGTTCCGGGAAACCAAATAACAGCTTTGCCTTGGGAAGTAAGAGCTTTAGCTCTCCCCCAAGGAATGTGGAAGCCATTGTCACAGAATGGTAAGGATAGGTTTTTCTGACCACAAACTTATGGATTTTAGGAATGGAAACAGAAAACCCTGCGCACAGTAGCTCAACTTTGATGAGTGAGGAAGGTCACTGTTGCATGCAAATTAGTAGTGGCAAGTTAACATTTGCAGAGCAGAGAACGGTGGTTCACAGGCAGGGTTAGCTCCATCTTGGGAGCTAACTTACTCTGCCATCCCGGATTTCGGCACCATTCGGTTAGGTTTTTGGCTCAATAAGAAAGAAAAAATATAATATAAATGTAGCTTTTATTACGAGGACGTGGAGAGAACTCCATGGCTACAGAAGCCTGGCATTCTCTGACCAGAAAGTGGGGTGTTGGATATATAATATATATTTATATATATAAACTCTGACAGGGGTGGTGCTTAGGGTGGGCACTTGATGACGCACAAGGGGCTGATTGGAGCCTTTTTTGCACCACTGGGACAGGAAAAAGGAAGTTGTCATATGGGAAAGAGGGACTGGCTTTAAAGTAAACACTCTTAATCCCGCCTCCACTACGTAATGCCATGCAGAGCGTAGTCCTTTCAGTACCTCAACTCAGCAATAAAAAGAAACACAGGGAGAGTGGATCAAGAAACAGCATCCATCAATATGCTGTACACAAGAAGTACATTTCTCAAAAGGAAATTATAGATTAGAAGTCACAGAAGAGAAAACAATGTTCCACATGACAAGAAACCAGAAAATAGCAGGAGTTGCTTGCTAGTCAACCACAGAGTTGATAAGAAAGGTATGGTATTTTTATATAATAGAAAACTACTCAGCTATAAAGATGAATAATTCTGAGGCTCTTATAAGTAAATGGATGCAACTTGAGATCATGCTCATGGGTAAAACTGTTCAGACACACATTAATGAACATCATATTAGCTTTCTAGAATTAAAAACTGAAGCAGTTAGTGGGATCCAAAGTGTACAATAGATATTGTGAAAGGGAAGGAAACATCTAAAAAGGGAAGGTGGTAGCCATTGTTGATTTTCTATTATCTTGTTTTGAACTCTTGTATCATTTTGATTCTTTTGTTAGATTTGGTTTTAGTTTGTCTTGTTCTGTTTGATTTTATTATGTCTGAAGGCATGGGCAGCTATTTTGAAGATAACAAGGTATATTATGGTAGCCATTGTTGATTTTCTATTATCTGGTTTTGAAGTCCTATAATGCTTTCATTATTTGTTTTGTTTTATTTTCTTTTGTTTCATTTTACTATGTCTGATGGTGTGGACAGCTATTTTGAAAAGAACAAAGAGGCACTATGGCAGCCTTGGTTGATTTCCTATTATCTTGTTTTGAAGTCCTATATCACTGTGATTGTTTTATCCTTATTGGCTTTAATCTGTCTCACTTTGTTTGGTTTTATTCTTTAAAATAAAAAAAAAACTTAAATAAAAAGTTCTGCAATATGACCAAGCAAATGTCTTCCTAGGCATACAAGAATGGTTCAAAATACATAAATCAATAAGTGTAACACAGCACATAAAGAAAAGCAAGGTTAAAAAAAATGATCATACCAACACATGGAAAAATACTCAGCTATAAAAATGAATAATTCTGAGGCTGTATAAGTAAATGGATGCAACTTGAGATCAAGCTTATGATAAAAATTAGAGCCCATTCACAACAAGAACTCTGAAAAGAAAATAGTTTTAGAAGGACAATATCTAAATATGATGAAAGCTATGTATGACAAACTGATAGCCAAAATCATATTACATGGCAAAAAAGTTAAAAGAATTCCCTCTAAAATCAGGAACAAGACAAGGATGACCTATATCTCCACTTATATTCATCATAATACTCAAAACATTAGTGAGAGCAATTATACAAGAGAAAAAAATGAAAGAGATACATATAGAAAAATAGTCATTATTTACAGATGATTTGATATTCTGCATAGATAATAAAAAGAATTCCACCAAAAAACCTTAGAATTCATAATGAATTTCAGCAACATACAGGATAAAAAATCAACATACAAAAAATCATTGGCATTTGAGTAGATCAATAGTGAGTTACATGAAAAAGAACTTGTGAAAACAGTGCCACACATGATAGCATCAAGAAAAATGGAATACCTAAGTATTAACCTAACAAAGGAAGTGAAGCATCTCTACAAAGAAAACTATAGTATTCTAAAAAAAAGAAATTAACAAGAATGTAAAACAATGGAAATCTGTCCCTTCCTCCATGATAGACAGAACCAATATAGTCAAAAACCACCACACAGGTTCAATGCACTACCAAACAAAATGCCAGTAGCATACTTCATAGATCTACAGAAAACAATTTTAAAATTAATAGGGAAACAAGAGACCCAGAATTAAAAAAAAAAAAAGCAACCTTGGTCAACAAGAGCAAAGCAGGAAATATGGCATTACCTAACCTCAAGCCATCTTACAAAGATATAGTAATAAAAATGGCATGGCACTGGAACAAAACCAGATATATTGATTAATGGAGCAAGATAGAGGATACAGAAATATTCCCAACACATTCAGCCTTTTGATATTTGACAAAAAGGCCAAAAGCATATGTTTTTAAAAAGATGGTCTATTCAACAAATGGTTTGGGAAAACTGTATATCTGTGTACAGAAGAGCAGAAGACTGAGACTGGACCCATATCTCTCACCATTTACAAAATAAAATCAATATTATTCAAAGATATAATATAGACCACATTTCCCAAGGAAAGCAGAGGTCATCCAATGATTTTTTTTTGTCCACTTGAGATAGGATTTTGCTATGCAGTTTAGGCTGGCCTTGAAACCACTTTGCAGCCCAGGCTTCCTTGGAACTCAGTGATCCTCCTTCCTCAGGCTCCTGAGTGCTGGGATTACAGGTATATACCACAGTACCCAGTTCCAATAAAATATCATGTGGCTTTCATTTGATAGGTATACAAATTGAGACACATAGAGATCAGGAGGGAGTAACAGCAGTAATAGGCAAGTTGAGTATGTTCCAAGAATAGAAAGTTGTTTTAACATATGAAAAAAATCAACTAATGCAATGCACCACATTCATAGAATAAAGGAGGAAAAATTGTGACCATCTCAAAAATATGTATTTAGGACTTCTGAGAAGATGGCAGAGTACTAAGCAGCAGAGAAAGAGCCTTTCTGAGAATTGCCATCCAGACACTGGAATATAGAAATGTGACAAACAAAAGGAGGTAAATGAGTCCTCTGGACCCAAAAAGGTTCTGAATTGAAGCCCACCAGGAGAGCAAAGAGAGAAACTTCAATGAAGAATAAGGAGGTAGCAGGCAGAGACTTTTCCTTGCGTTGAGATTCACTGCATGGAAGGAGTGGTTTAACCTGTAGACATATGGTGACTACTTGCAACACCAGACATCTCCAAAACAGAGACACACTAGTGGAAGGGAACAGTGGACATGAAGGACTGCACTAGCTAAGGGTGAGTTTTGAGGGTTCTGTTGTTCCATTGGGGAGATAGATTGCCAGGAGCAATTTTCCATCTTAGAAAAGGGTAAGTTTAACTCAAAACTCATAACAACTGTGGGGTTCATGTAGTAGCTCCCAAATGAGTTTAAGCCCACAGAAGGTGCACTGACTGCAGCAGGCTAAATGAGTCTAGTCTCAGGCTGCTGAGATTATACATTCTGCTGTCATAAAGCTACTTCTGGCATGCAAGGATAAATTAACACAGATCTAAACTCTGTCCCCACATGTTGTCTACCAGTGATAACAGAGACAAACATGAAAGTACACGTTTTGTTTTCTTTTTTTCCTTTTGTCTTCTCTTTCTCTTGTTTTTTATACATTATGTTTCTGGTTTTTTTTTCTCCTTCAATGCTTGATCTTGTTTTTGCATGAGTGTGAATGTGGTTTCTAGCTTCTTTATGGTTGTTGTTCTGTTCTCTTCTTCCTTCTCTATCCCTCCTGCTTATGCAAAAGTTTCCAAACCTTTGTTTGATCCCCCTTTGTCTTCCAACATTGCCTGTAATATCTTCCACTTCTAATTCTCTACTTTTACCCTAACCCATTTTAAAGTTTCTCCCTGAGGGTAAAATTGACATACTAGGGACTTATTTACTGCATGTGATTTTCTGGTTTGTTTTAGGTTTTGGTATATAACCAGAAATCTAGCTCATATGGTTAAAGGTGAGAAATTAATGGCTACTTCAGTTTGTCATTTTAGAGGCTGTGTTTGAAGCTATTGTTATTACTGATTGTACCATTTTAGCCAAAGTGAAATAATTGTTCTAACTAGATGTTCTCCCTGGTATTGCAAGGCTAAGTTTGATTAAAGATCATAAAAAATACTGTAAACCAGTGTCAAAGAAGCAGGGGCTGGGACATCTATGAAGCAATGGCTCATCTCCAAAAAATTGAAGAGGTAAGATCTTGCAACAGACTCAAAACCCAAAAACCAGCCACACATGAAAGACACCTCTGTGAAGCAGTCATTTCCTAGGTGTTCTAACTCTAGCAATAAAACAACTCAAAACAGTGAATTCACAAGCATTGGCCCAGGAATTAAACTAGAAAAAGAAAAAAGGAAAAAAGAAAAGAAAATGAGGTGACACTTTAAAAAGATGCATCCCCAAACACCCAGTTTACCAAAGGAAAACCCAGGGGGGATGAGGTGGGAAATAATTTCGCAGATAAGTACAGAGATATTGCCCAAAATGAAAATTATACTTAGTGACTCTAAAGCACATACAGATAAAAAATAGAAAAGTTTAAGAAATTGATGGAATCCATGAATGCCCAACATATGGAAGAAATGGAATCCATATAACAGATTCAAGAAGATATTTGGGAGAATAAAACTTGCATTGAAAGTATCCACAGCAGAATCAGCCAATGTGATGATAGAATCTCAGATATAGATGACAGGCTTGGAGATAGTGATCATGAAATAAATAATTTCTTAAAAACCAGGAGCCACTAGATGATGCAAACAAGAATTATATAAGTTTCACTGGAGTCAAAAAAGCAGGACATTACACAAATGATATAAAAGATCTGTTCTTAGATGAGAAGGCAGAAAATTTTCCTGACAGAAAGGTTTTGATGTGTAGATAATTGAAGCATACAGAAACTAATTTGCCATGATCAAAAAAAATTCTCACCCGTTGGCCCTCCCTGTCACCAGGAATGTAGCAGAAGCCTGTGTCAGGTATAAGCTGCTTGGAACCTCCCCCATGGGCCTGCCCTGCCACCAGGAACATCCAGGAAGACTGCCCTAGGTGTAAGCTGCCTGGAACCTCCCCTGTGGGCCCTCCCTGCCACTGGGAATGCAGTAGAAGCCCACGTCAGGCATAAACTGCCTGGAACCTCCCCCATAGGGCAGCCCTGCCACCAGAAACATTGCAGAAGCCCGCATCAGGCATAAGCTGCCTGGAACCTCCCTTGTGGCCCTGCCCTGCCACTGGGAACATAGTGGAATCCTGAATCAGGCATAAACTGCCTGGAACCTCCCCTATGGGCCTGCCCTGTCACTGGGAACATCATGGAAGCCCGCCCCAGGACAAAAACTGCCCTGGACTGCTTCTGCTAGGCCCACCCTCCCACCTGGATCATGAGAAGACCTCAGCAGGCTCCAGTCAGTGTGAAAAAACTTGGAACTTCACTCCCAGGTGGTAAACCTTGGACTACAGTGGATTAACTGTGTCAGTGTGCTGAGTATGCCCCTAACATAGAGGTGTATAGGGGCTAAATAGAGCCAATAGTAAAACCGCCTCCAATTAACTGTAAGACCTTGATGACTCTGAAGAGTGTATGCCCCCTCCTACACATAAAAAAAATCAGGCAAATTCTTGGGGATTGCAAGATGACCAACTGAGTGGTGGCAAAATAAGAGAGCCTCTCTGAAAAAAAAAAACAACTCAGATGGTGGAATCTGACAAGATGGAGAAAACCAAACAAAAGGAGAGGAATTCTCATGACCCAAGCAGAAACTGAGGAAAAAGAAAAAGAAAAAAAAAGAAAGAAGAAGAAGCATGGATGGAAGGCTGGAGCTGGGTAAGCCCCGGTCGCTGTACTGGCACATCTTAGAGTTGACTCACCGTCGAGCTGAGATCATGGCCCTGCTGAGAGCATGGGTTGGTGAGTTCCAGACCCTCAGCTGGGGGAGGCACTGCAACAGGGAGTGGAAACAGCCAGTGGAGCTGTGTGAACTTTGGTGAGTGATGGGAACTGGATTCCCCAGATCAGGAGGACTGGCTAGGTGACATTTTGGAGTTGGGAAGGGCTGGCTTGAATCAAAACCTGAGGTGGCATCAGTTGATAGCAGCTGGTCCAAAGCATATTGGTGAGATCTGCTTGGGCTGGGCCAGGCCCCTGGTTGAAATCCAATAGCTGGGATAAGGTTGCTGTGAGCCAGTGGCATCCTCAGGGAACACACAATCTTTTTGAAGCATAAACTGGTTGACTGACATAGGGGGAGGGGATGGCTCTCAGCGGGCACCTCAAAGATCCACAGTGGACTAGGGGGCAGCATTTCCCTAGCCAGTGCACTGCAGAAAAAACTGTAAGCAATACAAAAGGCCCAGAGACCTCCACCACCCACCCATCTGAAGGGGGCTGAAACATGACCAGACAGAGAAACAGCAAAAGGTCTCTAACTGTGGAATCAGGGAAAGTGAGTCCAAAAGAGGTAAATGCAGAGGAGGTTGAAAGCAGCAAACCTGTAATGTCAGAGACAGCCTCATCAGAAATAAAGAAATACCTCCATGACATCATTGACGAATTTAAATCCAAAATTCTGACTCAGGTGAAGCAAGATATAAGAAGATTAATAAAAGAGGTCCTGGGTAATCCTCAAGTAGACACAAATAAAAGAAGAGAGGAACCCAGAGAAAGAAGAGAAACATTTGATGAAGAATATAAACAAAACCTAGAATATATGAAACAGATCCAAAGAGAATATCAGGGAATTAAAAACTCAATTGAAAGCTAGCAAAACCTTTTAACAGAAACTAATGACAAACTTTCAAAACTTGGAGATAGATTTGCAAAGTATGATCGTGAAAGGAAGGATCTCTTAAAAATAACAAGGAACCAGGAAGCAAGAATACAAAGGCTAGAAGATGACAAGAGGATATATAACCTAAGAATAAAATATGTAAAGTAAGATGCAGCAACAAATACAAATGAAATAAAAGTCTATTCACAGAAATAATTAAGGAAAGCTTCCCAAACATAGGTAACAGAAGTGAAGTTTAGATAAATGGGGCATACAGAATTCCAGCCAGCTACAACCAAAACAGATCTACACCCAGACATATAATAACCAAGATCCCAGAAATCCATCACAAGAACAGAATATTAAAATTGGTCAGAGAAAAGAAACAGATTACCTATAGAAGAAAACTCATCAAAATCATAGCAGACTTCTCAATGCAAAACATCAAATAAAGAAGAGCTTGGAGCAAAATATTCCAAGCCCTGAAAGAAAATAACCTCAAACTCAGAATGATGTACCCTGCAAAACTGTCTCTCAAAATTAATGGAGAGACAAGATATTTCCATGACAAAGAGGAACTTGAGGAGTTTATGACCACCAATCCAACACTGCAAAGAATACTGAAGGACATTTTAGAGAGAGAGAAGAAAATCACCAGGGTTCCAGGAACAATGGCAGAAAGGCCTCAAAGAAAAGGGCATACAGTGGAATGAAGGAGAAATGTAAACAAACAACAATGAAAATAGCATAGCAGAGATAAGACAGAGAAGATTGAATGTAGCACTGTTTTATCTTGACTGATTTTATTTGAATCTGGTATGCTTGAGAGTGTCGAGTAATGGCAACTACTCTGAAGATGACAGGATTCAATAGGATACCCATTCTGGTTTGATTGTTAACTGGCTTTGAAGTCCTATAATGTCTCCAATGTTTAGAATTTATTAATAGTTTAATGCAATGCTAAGTTTAACTATACTATGTTTAATGATATAGACAATTTTATTGAAAATAACAAGACATCATATTAACTACCTTAGATCACCTAGTAGTGTGGATTTATATGTCCTTTCCATTTCATGTTTCTCTAGGAATTTGTATTATTGACTTGTTTTTATTTGTTTCTCTCTCTAACACAGAAAGGCTAGGTATATGTGTAGAGACATATACATGTGTAGAACTTCTAAGTAGTTCACAAGAACGGATTATAGTTATTGTAAAGAAAAAAAGAGGAAAAGAAAGTATTCTAAAGGATATAACTGCATGTATGTTTGAGTGGGATTAATAACCATGTTGCTAAAGTTTTAGTTGGATGGATGAACAAAACTGATTGCAGTCTCACTGTTTGGATGTCCACTTTGTAGGCTTTACTTTTGCAACTTGAACAACTACTTCAAAGAGGAAAATAGGTAATTATCACCTAGTGATTTCTTACTGGTTACTATATTTGTTTTTCTATTTTGTTTTGTTTTTGAGATTTTTATTATTTCTACCCTCTTTGTGTCTCAAAATTATTTTTCTTTCAATAAAAAAAAATGGCAGAGTGAAAATGACAAAACAAAAAAGCAAAATGCGGTCTCAAACATATAGTTCACCAGAACCAAGTACAGGAGACACTGAAATAGAGGACCCCCAAAAGCAACAAACCAAGAATCTCTGAAAAGATCTCAAGTGAAATTAAAAAAAACACCATCAGGCTATAGTGGAAATCAAATTAGAAATGCTCTCCCATGTAGAGATAGAAATAACAACCTTAGTAAAGGAGTTGTTGAATGCAGCTAAAAAAGAAATAGAGAAAAAAGTACACGAGCGTGGGAAACTGATTGAAACCTTGAATGAACAATATAGAAAACAAGTACAATTCATGAAACAAACTCAAAGAGACATCCAAGATACAAAAAATTCTTTGGAAAATGTGCAAAACTGCCTAAAGGAAGCTGAGGATAGGATTTTGGACCTTGAGGACAGGATTGCAATTAGTAATAAGGAAAGGACAGAACTTTTAAAAATAACAAAGCAGCATGAAATGACAATCCAGAAGCTTCATGGTGATGCCAAAAGCAACAATATAAGAATAATGAGCATTAGCAAAGATACAGGAGTACAGGCAAATGACATACATAATTACAGAAATAATAGCAGAAAATCTCCCAAACATGGAGAGAGAATATGATATGCAGATAAGTGAGGCATATAGACCACCAAAAAGTTACAATCAACATAAATCCACACCCATAAACATAATAATTAAGATCTCAGACATACAGCATAAAAACAGAATAGTAAATGCTGTCAGAGAAAAGACACAACTCACCTACCAAGGAAAGCCCATTAGATTCATGGCAAACATTTCAGTACAAACCCTCAAGTCAAGAAGAGCTTGGAGTGAGGTATTTCAAGCCCTGAAAGAAAACAACTTTCAACCCAGATTGATGTATCCAGCAAAGCTTTCATTCAAATTTAAGGAAGAAACAAGATACTTCCATGACAAAGAACAACTGAAGAAATTCACATCCACCAAACCAACCCAAGAAAGAGTATGGAAAGACATCACATGACAAAGCTGAGCCAGTATAGATCAGTGATATCCATAAATATAAATGGCCTCAAATCACCTATGAAAAGAAATAGAGTGACAGAAATGATCACGAAACAGGATCCCACAATATGCTGTATACAAGAAACACATCTGACCCAAAAGGAAACTCATAAATTAAAAGTCAAAGCATGGAAAAAAGTATTCCATGCAACAGGAATGCAGAAAAAAGCAGGCATAGCTTTTCTATTTGCAAACAATGTGAACTTCAAACCTATAATGATTAAAAGAGATAGAGAAGGTCACTACACAATCATTAGTGGAAAAATTCAAGAGGAAGAACTAACAATTATAAATATATGTGCACAAAATACAAAAGCACCCAACTATATAAGACATATTAATGGACATGAAAAACCAAATACACAAGAACACAATTATAATAGGGGATCTTAACAGACTATTGTCACAAAGAGATAGATCAAATAGACAAAAAATCAGAAAATAAATAACAGAACTGAATCAAACCTGAGAGCAATTGGATGTAGTACACGTTTACAGACTGTTTACCCAAGCAAATCAGAATACACATTCCTCTTAGCAGTGCATGGGACTTTGTCCAAAATAGACCATATATTATCCCATAAAACATTCTTAAGTAAATGCAAAGGTATTGAAATCACATCATGCATAATATCTGGACATAGTGAACTGAAATTGGAAATTAATGGCAAAAAATTGCAAAACCTGCATAAATACATGAAAATTAAATAACAAACTTTTGAATAACCAGTGGGGTACAGATGACATTAAAGAAGAAATAAAGCAATAACTATAATTCAATGAAAATGCAGAAAAAACATACTATAATCTGTGGGATGCAAAGAAAGTGGTCTTAAGAGGGAAATATATAGCAATAAATTGTCATATCAAGTAAACAGAACAAGCACAAATGAACAACCTAATGCTCCATCTCAAGCTTCTAGAAAAAGATGAGCAAGCTAAACCCAAAGCTCCTACAAGAGAGGAAATTGTAAAGATTAGAGCAGATATCATTGCAATTTAAACTAAAAAAAATACAAAGAATTAATGAATCAAAAAGCTGGATTTTGAGAGAATAAACAAAATTGACAAACCTCTAGCTAACCTTATCAAGAGAAACAAAGAAAAAACCCAAATTGCTGCATAAGAATTGAAAAGGGGGAAATTACTACAGATACCATGGAAATTCAAAAGATCATGAATACCTACTTTGAAAATCTCTACTCACATACAGTGGAAAACACAAAGGAAATGGACAGATTTCTAGGAACATATGAACTACCAAAGCTCAGCCAAGAAGATATAGCAATTTTGAAATACCCCATATCAGCTATTGAAACTGAAAATGTAATTAAAATCTTACCAACAAAGAAAAGCCCAGGTCCGGATGGATTCACAGCTGAATTCTACAAGAAATTTAGAGAAGATTTGATGTCAATACTCCTTAAAATCATGAATGAAATTGAGCAGAAAGTAATCCTCCTTAAATCATTCCTGGAGGCAAGTATTATTCTGATACCAAAACCAGAGAAAGATCTAACCAAAAAACAGAACTATATAGGCCAATAAATGAACATTTATTTAAAGACTCTCAATAAAATACTGGCAAATAGAATGCACCAAATCATCAAGACTATACATCATGACCAAGTGGGGTTCATTCCAGCAATGCAGGGATAGTTTCACATATGCAAATCAATAAATGTAATACCCAACATCAACAGAGTCAAAAAGAAAAACCACATGGTCATCTCAATAGATGCAGAAAAGGCTTTCAACAAACTCCAACACATGTTCATGATAAAAACCCAGAAAATTGGAATACACAGCGACTACCTCAACCTTATAAAGGCCATCTATGGCAAATCAACAGCCAACATTATACTAAATGGACAAAAACTGAAAGCATTCACTTTAAAATCAGGAACAAGACAAGGATGTCAACTGTCACCACTCCTTTTCAATACAGTTCTGGAAACACTAGCCAGGGCAATCAGACAAGAGAGAGAAATAAAAGTAATAAAGATAAGAAAGGAAGAAGTTAAATTGTCACTATTTGCAGCTGACATGATGCTCTCTATATAAGCCCCAAAAAACTTCATTAAAAGAATACTTGAGGTAATAAAGTAGTTCACCAATGTAGCTGGATACAAAATCAATGCTCAAAAATCAATAGCAATCCTGTACACAAAGTAAAAACTCACTGAGAGAGAAATTATGAAAATATCACACTTTAAAATCACATCTAAAAAATGAAATACTTAGGAATCAACTTAACTAAAAATATAAAAGAACTATATGTGAAAATTATACTACGCTGAAAATGGAGATTGAAAAGGATATTAGAAAATGGAAGAATATTTCTTCCTCTTGGTTCAGAAGAACCAACTTTGTGAAAATGGCCATACTGCCAAAACTGTTACACAGATTTAATGCAATCCCAATCAAAATACCATTAACATACCTCACAGATCTAACCAAAACAGTCCTAAAATTCATTTGGAGACAGAATAAACCTAAAATAGCAGAGGCAATTCTGGGCAAAAAAAGCAAAGCAGATGGCATCTCAATTCCTGACTTGAAACAGTACTATCAAGCCACAGTGATAAAAAAAATCACCATGGCACTTGCAAAGAAATAGACCTGAGGATCAATGGAACAGATTAGAAGATGCAAGCACAACTACAAAGACACTCAGCCACCTGATATGTGACAAAGGGGCTAAATACGCCTACTGGAAGAAGGATAGTCTCTTTAATAAATGGTGTTGGAAAAATTGGGTCTCTGCATGCCGAAGATTGGAACTAGATCCAAGCCTAACACCATACACAAAACTAAAGTCTAAATGGATCAAAGACCTAAATATTAAAACAGAAACACTAAATCTACTGGAAGACAAGGTAGGTAGAATTCTTGGAGACAGGGGTAGGCAGAGAATTCATGAACAAAATGCAAACTGCATGGGAAATACTTCAAAGAATCAAGGATTGAGATCTCATATTATTGAAAAGTTTCTGCACTTCAAAAGAAATCACCAGCAGGGTGAAAAGAAAACCCATAGAGTTGGAAAGAATTTTAACCAGCATTCCCTCATACAAAGGACTTATATCCAGAACCTATAAAGAATTGAAAAACATCACCCCCCCAAATTCAAAGACCATCTCCAAAAATGGGCACCTGGGATGAACACACAGTTCTCAGAGGAAGATATCCAAATGGCAAATAAAATCATGAAAAAATGTTCACTATTACTGGTCATTGAAGAAATGCAAATTAAAACAACTTTGAGATTTCACCTCACTCTGCAAAGAATAGTGGCCATCAAGAAATCAACTGATAACAAATGTTGGCAAGGCTTCAGGGAAAAAGGAACACTGCTCCATTGTTGGTAGGAATGTAGACTGATGCAACCACTATGGAAATCCATATGGAGAATTCTCAGAAGACTAGGACTGGAACCCCCTTCAATCCAGGTATTTTCCCAGAAGAACTGAAATGTTTATATCACAGTGGTATATGTGCACCCACGTTCATAGCGGCACAATTTGTGATAGCTAAATCTTGGAAACAACCAAGATGCCAAATAATCATCACTCTGGAGAAGTAATTTCAACTGCCATGAGGAGTAATGGTGCAGAAGATCGGATCTGGCTGCTTCAGATTGAACTGGGTCACACAGTTTGAATGGCAGTCCGAGGTACCTCTGCAGAGATCCTGTTTATAGGCCCTCAATAGACATCAGGCATTTTAGTCTTTGATTGGACTAGGCTCCAGTGGTTCCACAGGCTTGAGTGTACTGCACCCAGCGACCTTAATTTAAAAAGGGGAGCCAGGCCCACTGAAGGGGGAGCCAAGCTGGTACTGCCTCAAGAGGGAAAGCTTTGGAAAATTGCTGGAAACATGGAAATACAGGAAAATGACAAAACGAAAGACCAAAATGCAATCTCAAACGTCCAGCCCATCCCAAGAAAACCTAGGAGCCATGTACATAGAAGAAAATACTACACATACACCTGAAATGTATGAAATGATATCCACTGAAATAAAGATGTAACTACAGGAAAATATGAGGGAACTCAAATCAGAAATATTCTCCCTGGTAAAAGAAGAAAATATAAAAGTAGTGAAAGAAACACTGAATGCATCCAACAAAGACACAGCTAAACAAATAGAGAAACAAAGCAAAATGATACAATCACTGAATGAACAGTTTAAGAGACAAAAAGAATGCATTAAGCAGATTCAAAGAGATATACATGAAATGAAAAACTAATGAAGTTGCAAAAACCATCTCAACAAAAGTGAAAATAGAATCAAAGACCTTGAAGATAAGATTGCAGCTGTTGAAAAGGAAAGGAAAGATTTTCTAACAATAGCAAGAAATCAAGAAATAACAATTGAACAGCTGCAAGACAATGCAAAGAAAAACAATATAAGATTAATAGGGATAAATGAAAAAAGAAGGGGAAAACAAATGATATCAAGAGGTTATTTACAGAAGTAACAGCTGAAAATTTCTCAAAAATGAGAATGGAAACTTACATACAGATGAGTGAAGCATGTAGAATTCCAAACAGCCATATTCAAAATAAAATTACACCAAGACATATAATAATCACCATCCCAGAAATCCAACATAAGAACAGAATATTAAAAGCTGTTAGACAGAAATGACAGGTCATCTATAAAAGAAAGCCTATCAGACTCACAGCAGACTTCTCAACACAAACAATGAAGTTAAGAAGAGCATGGAGTGAAATATTTCAGATCCTAAAGGAAAACGACTCCAACCCAGACTGATGTAACCTGAAAAACTGTCCTTCAAAATGGATGGAGAAATAAGATATTTTCATGACAAAGAACAGCAGAAGAACTTCATGATCACCAAACTAATCCTGCAAAGAATACACAAAGACATTCTAGATACACATAGGAAAAAATGACTAAGCAAGACAGACAATTAAACAGACTGGAAAGGTAAAGATACAACAGCAGAAAGATAACATGTCAACAACAAAATGATATATAACAGTTATATCCTTTAATGTAAATGACCTCAATTCACCAATTAAAACAAACAGACTGGCAAAATGGATCAAGAAACAATGTCCAACCATGTACTGTCTACTAGAAACCCATCTAATCCAAAAGGAAATTCATAGCCTGAAAGTCCAAGGATGGAAGCCAATACTTCATGCAACAAGAACTCAAAAAAAGCAGGGGTAGCTATTCTGTTTGCAGATAATGTGTATTTCAAACAAAGAATGGTCCAAAGAGTTAAAGAAGGTCACTACATACTAGTTAGGGAAAAAATTCAAGAGGAAGAGATAACAATCTTTTTTTTTCTTTGGTACCAGTGATTGAACTCAAGACCTTGAACTTGCCAGGCAGGTGCTTAAATAACTGAGCCAAATCCCCAGCTGAGATAACAATCTTAAATATATATGCACCAAATTACAGAGTACCCAGCTATAAAAAGCAAGTATTAATAGAAATAAAAAATCAAATAAGCAGTAACACAATTATAATAGGAGACCTTAACACACCATTGACACAAAGGGACAGATCAACTAGACAAAAAATCAGCAAAGAAATAACAGAACTGAATCACACCTGTGAACAAATGGATTTGATAGACATATACAGGGTGTTCCATCCAACAACATCAGACTATACATTCTTCTCAGTAGTACATGGGACATTCTCTAAAATAGACCATATACTAGCCCACACAACATATTTAAGTAAATGCAAAGGAACTGAAATTATCCCACGCATGTTATCAGATCATAGAGCCATGAAAGTAGAAATTAATGATAAAAAACTGCAAAAATCACACAAACAGTTGGTAATTAAACAATATACTCTTCAGCAATCAATGGGTCACAAAGGGAATTAAAGAAGAAATTAAACAATATCTACAAGCAAACAAAAATATAAATACAACATACTGGAATCTGTGGGATGCAATGAAAGAGGTCCTCAGAGGAAAATTTTTTGCACTGAGTTCCCACATAAGGAAATCAGAACAAACACAAATAAACAACTTGATACTGCACCTCAAATGTCTAGAAAAAGAAGAGCAAGCCAAGCCCAAAGCCAAAAGAAGGGAGGAAATTATAAGGATCAGAGCAAAAATTAATGCAATAGAGACTAACAAAACAATACAAAGAATCAATGAATCAAAGAGTTGGTTCTTTGAAAGAATAAATAAAATTGATAAGCCCTTAGCCAATCTAATTTTAAAAAGGAAAGAAAAGACTCGAATTAATGCAATACACAATGAAAAAGTTGAAATCACTACCGACTCTGTGGAAATACAGAATATCATCAATACCTATTTTAAAAACCTCTACTCTCATAGGTTTGATAACACAGAAGAAATGGACAGATTCCTAGAAACATAGAAACCACCAAAGCTGGATCAAGAAGATGTAAAACTGCTGAATAACCCAATTTCTGTTAATGAATTTGAAAATGTAATTAAGTCCCTACCAACTAAGAGGACCCCAGTGATCCCAGATGGATTCACTGCAGAATTCTACAAGAAATACAAGGAAGACTTAATTCCAACACTCCTCAAACTCTTCAATGAAATCAAAAGGGAAGAAATTCTCCTAAGTCATTCCTGAAAGCAAATATTACTCTAGTACCAAAACCTGAGAAACACCCAACTAAAAAAGAGAACTACAGGCCAATCTCCCTAATGAACGCAGATGCAAATATTCTCAACAAAATATTGGCAAACAGGATGCAGCAAATCATCAAGATTATACACCATGCCCAAGTGGGATGCATCCCAGGCATGCAGGGATGGTTCAACATATACAAATCAATAAATGTAATCCACCATATCAATACAGCCAAAAGTAAGAATCACATGATCATTTCTATAAATGCAGAAAAAGCTTTTGGTAAAATCCAATACTCATTCATGATAAGAACCTTACAGAGAATTGGAATAGATGGTCTCTACCTTCTCTACTATATGATAAAGGCCATGTATGACAAACCAACAGCCAGCATCATATTAAATGACCCAAACCTGAAAACCTTTACCTTAAAATCAAGCACAAGACAAAGATGTCCCTTGCACCACTCCTATTCAACATAGTACTGGAAATACCACCCAGAGCAATTAGAAAAGAGAGAGAAATAAAAAGAGTAAAGATAGGAAAAGAGGAATTTAAACTATCATTATTTGCAGACAACATAATACTGTACAGAGATGACCCCTAAAACTGCATTGAAATATTCCTAGATATAATAAATAAAGTCATCAATGTAGCTGGACCCAAAGTCAATACTCAAAAATCAATAGCATTCCTATACATTAAGAACAAAATCACCGAAAGAGAAATAAGAGAAGCCACATTATTCACACTAGCATCCCCAAAAAAACCCCAAAATACTTAGGAATTAATCTAATGGAAGAAGTAAAAGAGCTCTACAGGGAAAACTATAATACCCTGAAAAAGAAATTGAAGAGGGCCTTAGGAAATTGAAAGACACCGCTTGTTCTTGGATAGGAAGAGTAAATATTGTGATAATGGCCATTCTCTAAAAATTGTTATACACATTCAATGCAGTCCCAATGAAAATAACACTAACATACCTCATAGAGCTAGAAAAATCACCCCTAAAATTCATCTGGAACCAGAAAGACCTAGAATAGCAAAGGCAATTCTAAGCAGCAAAGCCAAGGCAGGAGGCACCACAATCCCTGAATTGAACTTATGCTACAAATCTACAGTAATGTAATCAATATGGTACTGGAACAAAAACAAATCTGAACATCAATGTAATAGACTAGAAGATACAACCAGAACTACAAACACACTCAACCACCTTATCTTTGATAAAGGGGCCAAACACGTTCACTAGGAGAATGTTAGTCTCTTTAATAAATGGTGCAAGAACAACGGGCTATACATATGATGAAAACTAAACTGAAACCATGCCTATCACCATGTACTAAACTAAAATCTAAATGGATCAAAAATCTGAATATTAAAACAGAAACACTAAATCTGTTGTTAGAGAGAGTAGGTAAAAATCTTGAAGACATAGGGGTTGGTAGAGAATTCATGAACTAGAACCAAACTGCACGGGAAATACTACCCAGAATCAATAACTGGGATCACGTCTTATTAAAGAGTTTCTGCATGTGCAAAGAAATCTCCAGCAGGGTGAAAAGAAAACCCACAGACTGGGAAAAAAGTCTTAGTGAACTGTCCCTCAGACAATGGACTTTTGTCTAGAACTTACAAAGAATTAAAAAAAATCAGACCCCCGAAATTCAAAGACCCAATCCAAAAATGGGCATTCGAGATGAGCACACATTTCTCAGATGAAGAAATACAAATGGCAAATAAATACATGAAAAAATGTTCATCATCATTGGGCATTAGAGAAATGCAAATTAAAACCACCCTGAGATTCCATCTCACTCCAGAAAGAATGGCGAAAATCAACAAAACCATCAACAAGAAATGCTGGAGAGGCTGTGGGGAAAAAAGAACACTTCTGCACTTTTGGTGGGAGTGTAGACTGGTGTAACCACTGTGGAGTTCAGTCTGGAGATTCCTCAAAAATCTTGGATTGGAAGTCCCATTTGACCTAGCTTAATTCCACTTCTGGGCATATTCTCAGAAGAACTGAAAACATCATACCACAGTGATATATATGTACTCATTTTTACAGCAGCACAATTTGTAATAGCCAGATCTTGGAAACAACCTAAGTGCCCATCAAATGAGGAATGAATAAAAAAACTGTGGTACTTTTATACAATGGAGTACTACTCAGCTATAAAGAATGATCACATTGTGATATTTATACATAAATGGATGCAACTTGAGACGATACTCATAAGCGAAATAAATCAAATTCACAGGTATAAATACTGTTTAGTCTCCCTAGTTTAAGAAATGGTAAGAGTACATAAGATTCTATGGTAATGATGGTTCCCTGTTATATTGCTTTGAAGTCTTATAATGTTTTCATTCACTGGTTGGAAATGTTTTTATTCTGTTTTGTTTGACCTCATTATGTGTGATGGTATGAACAGCTACTTTGAAGAAAACAAGACATTATGGTAGCCATTGCTGATTTAATATCATCTTGCTTTGAAGTCCTAACATGCTTTTGTTCTTCTAGTACCTTTGGTTCTATCATGTTGTGTCTTATTGGATTTTAATATGTATGATAGTATAAATAATTTTTGATGGAAAATGCGATACTATAGTAGCCATTGTTTATCTTCTGTTATTTGGTTCAGAATGCCTTGTAATAGTTTCATTCTCTTGAATGTTTTTATTCTATTTTGTTATGTTTGATTCTCAATATAGATGCACAAATCATCAATTAATAACTGGTAAACAGGATGCAGGAAATCATCAAGAAGATTATATATCTTGACAAAGTTGAATTGATCCCTCGGGTGCAGGATTGGCTCAACCTAGATGAATGAATGAATGTAATACATCATATTAATAAAGCCAAGGACAGAAACCATATAATCATCTCAATAGATGCAGAAAAAGCTTTTGACAATGTCCAGCACCAATTCATGAAAAAAAAACCCTACAGAAAATTGAAGTACACTTAATTGCAATCTGGTAAGTCATATAGGACAAACCAGCAGTCAAAATCATAATAAATTGACAAAAACTGAAAGCTTTCATTCTAAAATCTGGAACAAGACAAGGATGCACACTGACACTGCTCTTATTGAACAGACATTCTGGAAACTGTAGTCAAAGCAATTAAGCAAGAGAAAGAAATAAAAAGAATAATGATAGACAAAGAAGACACTAAATTATCATTATTTACAGATTACATGATAGTCTACAAAGAAGACTCCAAAAACTACACCAAAAACTTCTAGATTGAATAAGCAAATTCAGCAGCATAGCTAGATAGAAATTCAACCCTCTGAAATCAATAGCCCTTCTGTACATTAATAAGAAACTCACTAAGAGATGAGTTAAGGAAACAACATCATTCACAGTAGCATCCAAAAAGTGAAATACATAGAACCAATATCATTAAGGAAGTAAAAGACCTCTATATTGAAAACTACAGTACTGTGAAAAAAGAGATAAAAAATGATATCAGAAAATGGAAAGATATCTTTGCTCTTGTGTAGGAAGAATCATCATAGTGACCGTGGCCATTTTTCCAAAACAGTTGTACAGATGCAATCCCAATCAAAATTCTAATAGTATATGTACAGAATTAGAAAAACAATCCTAAAATTCTTTGGGAACCAGAAGAGACCTAGAATAGCAAAGGCAATCCTGGGCAACAAAGGCAAGGCAGGGGGCATCACAATCTCTAAGTTGAAATTATACTGTAAAGCTATGGTAATAAAAACAGCATGGTACTGGCATAATACAGACCAGAAGATCAATGGAACATATTAGAAAATGCATAAACAACTCCAGATATACTTAACAACCTCATCTTTGAAAAAGGTGCCAAACACATTCACTGGAAGAAAGACAGCCTTTTAATAAATGGGGCTGGGAAAAACTGGCTTTGCACATGCTGAATATTAAAATTGGGCCCTTGCCTTTCACCATGTACTAAGCTAATATCAAAATGGATCAAAGATCTGTATATTAAAATATAAACATTAAATATGTTGGAAGATAGAAAAGGTAAAATTCCTGAAGACCTAAGTGTAGGCAAAGACTAAGAATATTAAAACCACAATTGCACAGGAACTATCCCAAATAAACAACTTGGACTTCTTCTTATTAAAAAGCTTTTGTGCAGCAAAAGAAACCACTAACAGTAGTAAAGATACTGCACACAAGGTAGGAAAAAAATGTTAGTTATATGTTCTTCAGACAAAAGATTACTATTGACAATATATAAAGAACTCCAAAGATTCAAAGCCAAAATTTAAAGATCCAATGAAAAAATCAGCATCTGAGATCAACACACAATTGGCAGTGAAGAAATACAAACAGAAAATAAATATATGATAAAATATACAGCATCGCTGATCGTTCAAGAGATGGAATTAAAACAACACTGAGATTCCATGTCACCTCAGAAGGATCAGCTATTATGAAGAAATCAACCAATAGTAAATTCTGGTGGGGATTTGGGGGAAGAAAGGACACTTCACCACTGTTCACAGGACTGGTGCCACCACTGGGGAATTCAGTGTGGAGGTTCCTCAAATAACTAGGACTAGAGTTTCCATTTCACCCAGCCATACACTTCATAGTAATCTTACCAAAAGAATAAAAAGTATCACACCACAGTGGTATATGTACACCTCGGTATATAATGGCACAGTTGTAATAACCAAATCTTGTGAAAAACTCAACTGCCAATCAGCTGGTGAGTTTTTTATACAATGGAATACTAATCTTCTATAAAGGATATGCTTGAGACATTTCTAGGAAGATTGATGTATCTTGAGTCCATACTCTTAAGTGGAATAAGTAAGGCACACATGTAAATAATGCATTGTTTCTCTGTTGTGAGAAACCAAATTTTGAAATAAAGTCCAAAATGTCTAATAGGCATTTTGAAATAAAAATTAAATATCTGAATGAGAAGGGGAACAAGGAAATGGGCAGTGGGAAAGGAAAGAAGGGAAAAGCTAATAACAGAGAGAGACAAACAGACAGACAGACAGACAGACATACTTACATCCTAAGGGAGGCAAGCACGGCAGACCACACAAAGTCACATGCAGGTTGCATTCAAGACAGAGAAATCAAGAGGTGCTGTGAGGGCAGGCTTTAGATTATCAAGAGGATGACCTAACTCCTGATTCCAGCCTTATTTCAATGATTCTGTGGGCCACCAAGGAACTATAATTCACTCCCCCACACTTAATCATTTTGATAAGCAGTGCTGCTTGGCTGAGGATCTTATCCACATGGCACTTTATCTTCATCCAAAACAGAAGAGAATATGAAAGAGATCTTGCAGTTAGGCCATTAGAGGACCTTTGGTTTTCCTGAAGACAACAAATAATATTTAGTCCTAATTTTAGCTCTTGCACCAAAGCTGGGCACAAGATCAATCTTTCAAAATTGCATTATTTCCATATACTTGAGAGAAAGAAAAGTTTTAAAATATTCATCATTAGGAAGAAGAAAAAATGGCAGATCAGTGAGCAACAAATACAAAGCCTCCCAGAAGAAACAATTCATTTGCCAGAATAAAACACCCTGGAGAGACCCAGACAGAGGGAGATGGAACCTCTTGATACAGAAAGAAATTGAAATGTAAAAAAGCTTGTCAAATACTTCAGGACTACAACTGAAACAGCTTAAAACTATGGGACACAGCATTTTTGCAATGACCGACCAAGTTTGCCCCAGCTTGAATCCATGCCGGCAGGCAGAGCCACCCAAACTCATTCCCGCTGCCACTCACAGGAAGTACAGCAGCGCTGAAGTCAGTGGTTGGTGAGCCCAACGTAGAATGGAGAGTGGAGCCAGTGAAGGGACCTTCATTAATCCATGGTCATTGCTGGGAATGAGACCTCCCCCACGGGAAGGGTATGACCAAATGGGCAACATGTTGGAATCGGGCAGAAGAAGCCTGAACTGGGAGTGACAGTGACTTCATTTGGTTGCTCCCTCCCCAGAGCAGATTCTTGAGATCTGCTTGGACTGGGCCTTGCCTCAGGCCGGGACCCAATGAGCCATCCCAAATTGATTCCCTGCACCTAGCATGCACTAACTGGGTGAAGGCCCCTGAAATTCAGCTGGCCTGGTGGGGAGGGGCAGGCATACACAGCTGCTGCTTACACCTCAGTGAGAAGATCAGCCAGGAGATGGAAGAGGTCCCTCGCCAGCGTTCTTCAAAGGAAAGGTGGCCAACAGGGAAGGGGGCTGGGACCTGCACTGTAACCTGTGTGGAGGAATCCAGGGCCATGAGAGGAGAGAGAGGTAGGAGGAGGCCCCCAGCCCAGAACCCTGAGAGCATTGATCCAGGAGAAGGAAAAATAAGGGAGACTGAGGGCGGCAAAAACACAACATCAGACATGGCTTCAATGGACATTAAGAGATATCTTCGGGACCTTGTAGAAGATCTCAAAACTGAAATATTAAATCAGGTAAAGCAGGATATGAGTAGAGTAACAAAAGAAATGCTCTCAGGAAACCTCTCTCAGGATGATACAGACAGAAGAAGGGAGGAACACAAAAAAAGGAGAGAAACATTCTATAAAGAATATAAAGAAAATATAGAATATATGAAGCAGATTCAAAGAGACTACCAGGAAATTAAAAACTCCATTGAAAGCCTTAAAAGAAATTAAGGATAGACTATCAAAACTTGAAGACATTTTTGCAATGTGATAATGAAAGGAAAAATATCTTTAAAATAACAAGGAAACAGGCAGTAACAATACAAAGGGAAAGATGAGAAGAGAATCTACAATTTAAGAATAAGAAACATGAACAAAGAAGCAGGAATACATACAGGTGAATTACAAAGGCTATTCACGGAAATAATTAAGGAAAACTTCCCAAGCATGGGAAAAGAAAAATGACATTTGGTTATGTGAGGCATGCAAAACTCCAGCCACCTACAACCAAAACAGAGCTATACCCAGACATATAATAATCAAGATGCCAGAAATTCAATATAAAAACTGAATATTAAAAGCCATCAAAGGAAAGAAACAGATTACCTATAAAGGCAAGCCCATCAGAATCATGGCTGACTTCTTGACACAGACCATCAGATCAAGAAGAGCTTGGAGCAAAGCATCCCAAGCCCTGAAAGAAAGTAACCTCCAGCCCAGATTGATGTACCCTGCAAAATTGTCACTAGAAATTAATGGAGAAACAGGATGCTTCCATGACAAAGAGGAACTGGGGGAGTTTGTGACCACCAATCCAACCCTACAGAGAATACTGAAGGACATACTAGAGAGAGAAAAAAATACCAGGATTTTAGGAACAGTGGCAGAAATGCCTCAGTGAGTGGGGCAGGCAATAGAATGAAGGGGAAAACTAAACAAAGGCAGCAAAATAGCATAGCAGAAATGAGGCAGAGAAGGATAACTAGAATCTCTAACATAGATGGCCTTGATATGCCATATTGTTAGTAGTATATCAGGATTTAAAACTCACATTACTCACACTACTCTGCTTAGATGTATTATATTCTGTTCCAGTCATTCTACCTGTACTAGATTTGAGGGCACAGACAGTAATCCTGAAAATAACAGGATATAGTACCATAATCATCCTTAATTTCCTATTAACTTAATCTAAAGCTCTGTAAAACCTACAGTTTTACCATGACTGATTGTAATCGAATCTGGTTTGTTGGATCACTGTTTTGTATTGATAGATTTCATTCAAAGCTATTATGATTGATAGTATCAAGTCTGAGAGTATACGCAACTGCACTTAAGATGACAAGATCCACTAGAATATCCACTATGGTTTGATTATTACCTGCCTTTGAAGTTTTATACTGTCTAAAATGTTTTATTTTTACTAATATTGTTATTTACTGCTATACTCAATTATATTGCTATATTCAATTATGCCTTATGATATAGTCATTCTATTGAAGATAATAAGAAACAACACAGTAATCATTGTAGATCACCTTGTACTGTGATTTTATATGACTTTTTGGTTTCATGCTTTTATAGGAATTTGTTTTGTTTTGTCCTGCTAAGTTTTGTTTTCCCCTCTAATACAGAAAGGATAGACATACATGTAGAGATTCATGCATGTATAACTGTTTACACTGTCATTGTTTGATTATCTACTTTGTATGCTTTAATTTAGTAACTTCTACAACTATTTCTAAGAGCATAATATATAATTTATTAACTAGTGTTTTCTTATTGTTTATCTTTTTTTTGAATTCTGTATTATCTCTACCCTTTACATGCTTTTGTTTCTCTTTAAATAAAAAAATGCATCATTATTAATGGCATCAAATTTTAACAAGTACCTGCTAACAAGTCTAATGAACAGAATGCATGAATTCTACACAGAAAACTAGAAAACATTTTGAAAATAAAGAAAATCTACATAAGTGGAATGTTAGATTATGTTTAAGGAATTGGAAATGGATAAAGCCAAGAATATTCAGAAAATTTGGTGGAAAAAGTAGAACAAACCTGGAGTACTTATACAATCAGATATCAAACTGATAAGGCAGGTTTGGGCATATAGCTCACTGGTGGAGTGCTTGCTTAGCATGTGCAAGGCCCTGGGTTCAATTCTCTGTACTACAAACAGAATTCATAAAGCCATAATAATTAACAAGTGTCCTATGGCAAGAGGATAGCAAAATAGAACAATGCAGTTGTAGAGTCCAAAGTAGATCCATACTTCTTCAAATATTTTAATTTTTATAATGGTGACAATGAAGAGGAGTGGGAAAAGTTTTTCAAGTCTTGAAGGAAAACAACTTCCAAACCAGATTAATGTACCCTGTAAACCTATCTTTCAAAATTAATGGAGGTATAAGATACTTCCATGACAAAGAACCACTAAAGAAGTAATTGTTCTGAGGACATGGTGCCGCCTGGGACCTTTGACACCCAAGGGTCTGAGGGGCCCTGGTTCCACGGAGGGGACGGATTGGGTGATGTGCTTTCCCTGCATCCCACCAGACTCTTACCCCACCCACAGCCTACCCTCCTGAAGCCAAAAGCTCTGGCCTCTGCAGCTGCAGCTCCTGCAGCAGCACACAGAGGGTCCTTGCCTCTGGGCCAGTATGACAAGGGCTTAGCAAGCACTGGTGCCCAGTGGGCTGGGGAGAGCATCTAGTCACCCTATCCTGTGGGTGTAGAGTTGGGGGCTGGGCCCTGTCCTTGAACTTGAGAGAGCTGGTGCTGCCAGGGTGACTCACTCCCTGATGCCGTAGTCCACTCCAACAGTGAGGCCTGCTGCACTGGCACAGGAAGTCTGATCCTCTGCGTATACATCTAGGACACTGCCCTGCCCTTCCAGCCCCTGAACACTGGGTAAAGAGGGAGGCAGCCTCCACCGGGTCTGCAGCGAGCTGCCCTCACCTGGCCCTTGCTGCAAGGGTAGTCTGCCTGCTGCTGAAGGAAGATAGCAGGAAGCTACAATTGACCAGGCCTGCCCACGAGGGCATAATGGACTGGGTGCTGTCCCATGCGGGCCCCAGGAGAGGGCCTCCTATTGCTGCACCTGGGAGAGGCCCTCAGGACAGCACTGGCCCTGGAGGACTGGGGAGGGACAAGCCAAGGCCTTCCCTGTGTGTCCTCAACCCTGGAGCCCCACCACCCTACTGGGGTGTGCTAGCCACTGCATTCAGCCCTGCTGCAGGGGCTGAGCCAGGGACCCCGGGGCCCCCAAGGTGAAGACATTTTAAGTTCTCACTTTTGAAAGGTTTTTAATGTGTTGTTCTTACTTAATCCTTGTCTTGATGAACGCTGGCCTCAGCAAGCTGGCCTACCTCATTAACAGCTTGCCTCTCACGGCCAAGAAGAAGAAGAAGAAGAAACAAATGTTCACCAAACCAACCCTAGAAAGAGTACTGAAAGATATTCTATATAGAAATAAAAATGACCACAATTCCCAGAACAACAACAGAAAGAGACATCAGGCAGGGCAAGCAATTAAACAAAAGGGAAAATTAGGGAAAGAACAATAGTAAAATAACATGATCAAGATATGGCAACACATAATCAGTTATAAACATCAATGTAAATCGCCTCATTCAAAAGAAACACACTGACAAAATGAATCAAGAAACAAAACCCAGCTGGGTGTGGTGGCTCACACCTGTAATCCCAGCACTGGGGAAGCTGAGGTAGGAGGATTGTTGCGAGTTCGAGACCAGCCTGGGCTACAAAGTGAGCTCAAGGCCAGCCTAAACTGCATAGTGAGTCCTTTTCTCAATAAAGAAAAGAAACAAAACCCACCAACATGCTGCATACAAGAAATATATTTAGCTCAAAAAGAAATTAATAGACTGAAAGTCAAAGGATAGAAAACAATACTCCATGCAATAGAAACATGGAAAAAAGCAGGCATAGCTATTCTAATTGCAGACAATGTGAACCTCAAACCAAAAATTATCAAAAGAGATAAAGAAGTTCACTACATACTTGCTGGGGAAAATGCAAGAGGAAGGGATAAAAATGATAAATATATATGCACCAAATATAGGAGTATGCAAGTATATAAGACAAATATTAATAGACATGAAAAATTAAATATGCAATAACACAATTTTAGCAGTGGATCTTAATATCCCATTGTCACAAAGAGACAGATCAACTAGACAAAAAGCCAGAAAATAAGTAATGGAACTTAAACATGTGTCCAAACTGACTTGATAATGTTTACAGAGTATTCCATGTGACATCAGAATACACACTCTTCTCACTTGCACATGGGATATTCTGTAAAACAGACCATACACTAGCTCATAGAATACATTCAAGTAAATGCAAAGGAATTGAAATTATCCCATGCATATTATCTGACCATAGTGCACTACAATTGGAAACTTCAAAAACTAAACACATGGAAATTAGATAACACCTTCCTGAACAACCAAATGGGCTGCAGATGAAATTAAACATCTACAGTTAAATGAAAACACAGATACAACATACTAGAACATGTAGGATACAACGAAAGCAGTCAAAATAAATAAATATATAGCAGTAAATTTTCAAATTGGTTTAACAGAAGAAGCACAAAGAACTTAATATGCATCTCAAGCTTCTAGAAAAAGAAAAGCTAGTGGAGAACAAAGAACATAGAAGAGAAGAAAGTTTAAAGATCAGAGAAGAAATTAATACAACTGACACCAAGAAAATAATACAAAGAATTAATAATTGAAGAGGTAGTTATTTGGAAGAATAAACAAATTTGATAAAATCATAGTCAATCTTACAGAAAAAGGAAAGAAAAAACACAAATTCATGCAATAAGGAATTAAAAGGGTGCAATCACTACAGATCTTATGGAAATTCAGGAGACCATTAATACCTACTTTGAAAATATTTACTCTCATAGGATGGAAAACACAGAAGAACTGAACAGATTCCTAGAAATTAATTGCCAGAGTGGAATCAACAAGATATAAAAATTGTGAATAACCCAATATCAGTACCAAAATTAAAAACCTAATTAAAAATTTATCAACAAAAAAATTCCAGATCCTGCTGGATTGAAGACTGAATTCTACAAGAAATTTATAGATGACTTCATGTCAATACTCCTAAAACTTTTTAATAAAACTGAAAGGCAAGCAATTCTCCCAAACTCATTCCTGGAGGCAAGTATTACTCTGATACCAAAGCCAGAGAAAGACCCAACCAAAAAGGAGAACTACAGACCAATCTTCCTAATGAACATCAAAGCAAAAATCCTCAGTAAAATACTAGCAAAAAGAATGCAGTTAATCATTAAGAAGATTATACACCATGACCAAGTGGAATTCATCCCAGGGATGGAAGAATGGTTCAACATATGCAAATCGATAAATGGAGTACACCAAATTAACAGAGCCAAAGACAAGAATCACATGATTATCTCAATAGATGCAGAAAAAGCTTTTGATAAAGTTCAACACTCATTCATGATTAAAAACTCTACATAAAATCAGAATAGATGGTCTTTAACTCAATCTGATAAAAACCATGTATAACAAAGCAACAACCAACATTATACTAAATGGTCATTTCAAAAGTGGTTTTGAGATGAACATGTTCTTCTCAGTCTCGTACATACAAATGGCAAATAAATATATGAAAAAATGTTCAACATCAGTGGGCATTCAAGAAATACAAATTAAAATGGCTCTCATCAAGCAATCTCATCAAGAAACAACAAATGCTATAGGGGCAGTGGGGGAAAAAAAGGACTCCTCTCCACAGTTGGTGGGAGTGTAGATTGGTGCAACTACTCTGGAAATCCATGTGGAGATTCCTCAAAAAACTGTAATTGGAGGTCCCATTCAATCCACCTATTTCCCTTCTGGATATTTTCCCAGAAGAGTTGAAAACATCATACCACAGCAATATATGTGCACCCTTGCTCATAGCAGCACAATTTGTAATAGTTAAATCTTGGAAACAACCAAAATGCCCATGAACAATGGAGTGGATAAAAAGAAGTGGTATATTTATGCTATGGAATATTACTCAGCTATAAAGAAGAATAAACGGGAGGCTTTTAAAGATAAATGGGTACAACTTGAAACCATACTTATAAGTGAAATAAATGAGCACATGCAAATATCATATTGCCATCCTAATGTATAAAATTGAAAATGTAAACAAAATCCAAAGTATACAATTGATACTCTGAAAGTGAAAGAAACTGTTCAAAAGGAAAAAACAACTGGGATAGGAAAAAGGAGAAAAGAAAAAAGGGAAAAGTTTAGATATACATATATACATGTGTGTGTGTATATATATATATATATATATATATATATATATATATGATAGACAACTATACTACTAATCTCTGTTAGTTCATCAAAAAGAGTGGTTTGTTCTTTCATTGATCACTTTTTTTCATGTCTATATCTTGTAATCTGAACAACTACTTTGGTACTCTCCTATTGTTTTGAAATTCTGTATCATCATTTTTATTTTTTTGTTTGAAGGTTAAAAAAATAAAAGGCTGATTATAAAGCCCTAGAAATGAAGACAGTGTTGTTTTGCCACAGAGCTAGACAAATCAATCAGTGTATTAGAACACAGAGACCAGGTTCATATTCATCCATACATAGAAATAACGTATAACAGAGTTCATCACAAATTGGTGGAGAGAGAACAGATGGTTGAATAACACATATTAGTATTACCTGGTTACCTTTTCTGAAAAAAAAAGATTTTGATCCCTATCTTACACAACAGTAAATATTTAATTCAAGATGTAGTAAGAATTAAAACATGAAACAAAAACCTTTAAAACTTCTAAAAGGAAGTAAAAAAATGAATGCTTATATTTCCCTAAACTAGTGAATGATTTTTTAAACAAAAATCAAAAGGAGTGACAGCAAAAGCATTCCTACAGAGCCTATTTCTTATTTCCAAAATTCATCTGTATCTAGTCTGACTTATGCTTTATTATTTCATTGTTTATTTTATTATCATCTGCTTGTGAATAGGGGCAGTATCTTCCTAATGTTATCTTCCCCATCCCCCTGGCCGTGTGTTAGCTGAGTATCACACAAGAGAGAATTTTAGGAAGGAGTGGACTTTACTTATCCCTTTATTTAGCAATCTGGTGCTCTTCCTTACCTGAAAGCTACCCAAATTTGGTCTGTTTGCTAGTTATTTAAGTGACATTCACATATCTATAACAATCTCTTGCTCACCCAAGCCATGACTTTCATTACGATTCTTTATCATGTTCCCTGTTTATAAATATAGCCTATTCCTTATTACCTGAATTTCTAACCTTTCAATGCAAACAAGTAAAAAACAAAGTTCTATTAATAGCTATAGAAAAACTCATAGGATACCTTTTCCAGTTGTATTCATTTATTTTAAAATTGGAGCTCTTGTGACAAACTTGCAGAAGAGAGACTCAAAAGATACAGTCCCAGTTCAAAATAAGAGGGCTATGTCACTGCAGGCCATTCTCAAAACTTTAAGAGGCAATCATATCTAATTCTCCCTCCAATTTGAGAATTTCTTCTCTCAGATTCTTGGCATTTAATTAACTTGCTCAATTGTAATCCTTCAAACACTGTACTTCTGGTGTCAAACCAAGTACTCTTTCAGCGGGAAGCCTGTTCTGTTTTGTTTTGCCCTCAATAATCTTGCTTAATCTAGAAAAGGAACACATGGTCTTCAGACAGTAAGGTCATATGCCTCATCAAAATTTCCATATTTCTGTAGGTGGTTTCCCAAATTGTTTTCTCCAGAAAGTTTTTTTAACAAAGATTGCATGATTGATTACAAACATGGAACACCCTAAAGCCTCTGACACAGAGAAAAAGCAACTAGTCAAAGTTAGTCATCCTCTAAATTCAACATTTCAAAATGTCTAATCATTAAAAAGACATAAGAAACTGAATTATGAAAATTGTAAACCAACACCTTCATAGGGTGTGTCAGTAATGGAATTAGAGGTGAGTCAGAGATATATGCTTAAGTGTGCTTTAGAATCTTCAGAGTATAAAAAAGACATGGGTAGAGTATCAACCTATTTTACTCGAAGAATCAAAATGTCCCACAATTGAATCCCTCTCTCCAAAGATCACTTTGTCTAGGTGTATTAAGGGGAACAATAGGTATGAGAGCATAGCTCACTGGTAGAGTATGAGGCCCTGGGTTTAATCTCCAGCACAAAAAAAAGAGAGAAAAAAGAAGGAAGACAGGGAGGAAGGAAAGAGAAACAAAGACTGGGAGGGAAAGTGGGAAAAGTTAATAAAGAGAAGAAGCAAACAAGCAAGAAAATATTAAATAAAAAGTGCAAGTCCCACAAGAGATTTTGAATGAGAAAGATATTACGTAAACAGAAATAAAAAACAACTCATAATAAATTGTCTAGAGGATAGTGGGTTGTATAAGCATGCTATAGGAGGAAGAAAAGAAATCCACTGAACTTTGCTTAATTTAATGCATCCCAAATACACCTAGTCACAACCACTTTTTAAGTAACATCCAGAAAAATATTAGTATATCTCAAATATACTCCAAAACAATCTAAGCTAATAGTTTTCTCATGTTGAAGATGAGGGGAAGCTTGGTGTGGTGCCACATGCCTGTAATCCCAGCATTCTGGGAAGATGAGGCAGGAAGATTACAAATTTGAACCCAACCTGGGCCATTTAATTTAGGAAGATCTTGACACAAAACAAAAATTAAGAAGGATTGGGGATCCTGGGATCAACTCCAGTAACACCACTACAAAAAAAAATACAGAGGAGAGGGAAAAGATTCAGAAGGATTTATGAAATACCTGAATCAACAAAACTTAGTGGCAGAGCTAAGACTACAACCAGGCTTTGCACCAGTTATATGACTGAGGTAGGGACCAGACTGTAGCTTTCTCTTCCCTTTCATGTCTCTGAAATCCCTGGAGGAAGAGACCATGCCAAAAGAAACTAAAACATTAGCCCCTGGGCACTCTCCTTTATTACCTCAGTAAGGAAAATTTACCTTCCTATTGAAGCGATTTTCAACCAGATGAATGAGACTGTTTATAGAGACAGATAAGGCATGTTAATGAACTCTATGGTGAATAGGAGGATGTGTTTAAAGGATATTAGACATTAAAATGTATCTTTTCACTTGGAAAAGAAAATACCCTAAGGGCATTTCAGATTTTAATTACAAAGAGAAAATGGCATTGTTGTTCATCTAAAATGCATGTAGACTTCAAAAGGCTGGAAAACCCTGACAGTAAGAGCATACATGAAGGAAACACAACTTAACTATACATAAGAATTTCTTAAGGAAATAACATTTAGTCCAACAAAGAAGCAAATAACCAGCTAAATCAAAATACTAATGATTAGAGGATGTTGCAGGCAGAGACAGTGGAGGCAGTCAGGTGGGAGTACTTATCTGATAAGTGCAAGGTCATGAGTTCAAATTCCAGGTACCAAAAAGACAGTGGAGGCAGTAGAGGCACACGAGTTCAGAGTATGACTAAGGAACTGCAAAGAATTGAGTGTGGTAGGACAATAGAAAGGGTTAAGTAAGGTAGGGAAGAGAGACACAGCCAGAGACGCAGGAAGTAAAGTAGAAACATATGCACTCAGAACCAAGTAATACAGTGAAGAACTAATGAGGGATATGATAGAGAAGGGCCTTGTATATCAAGCAGTGGAACTGAACTTTATCATCGCAACAGCAAAATATGAAAGGTTTAAAATGGCGAGTTATATAATAAAATTTGCTTTGAAAAAATTAGGGGAAAATTTTATACTTTCTCACAAAAGTAAGGTTACACCGTACTCACATTTTTCTGTTGATTAATTTCTATTGTTTCAACCGATGTGATCTCTCAGACAGAGTGTGTCAGTAATGGAATCAGCAGTGAGTCAGAAATAAATGATTAAGTTTGCTTTAGAACGCTTAGAGTATAAACAACACATTTCACTAGAAGAATCAGAGATGCTTCTACAGTATCGGAGAGATTTTGACACCAAAATAATTCATAGATTAAATTACAAAAGTTCACAGGCCAAAATGCCAAAGTAACTCAAAGTAGCAGCATAAATTGTGAAGGTTGTTTAGCAATATTTCTAGGTTCTTGTTGGATTGTTGAACAGATCTGTTTGCACACTCACTGCTTTAGTGTCCACTTTGTGTGCTTTAATTCTGTAACTTGAATAACTATTTCTAAAAGAACAATATGGAATGTATCAACTAGTGATTTCTTACTGTATATCTTCTTTTCTTGAAATTCTATAATATTTCTACCTTTTTCCTGTTTTTTTCTCTTTAAATAAAAAAATGTATAATTGCTATTGTAAAAAAGAGAAAATAGGAAGTGCTATAAAAGATATAACTGCATGTATTTTTATGTGTGCAGGATTGTTACCCATATTTCTTAGTTCTTGTTTGATTGTTGAACAGATCTGTTCGCAGTCTCACTGCTTGAGTGTGCATTTTGTGTGCTTTATTTTTGTAACTTGAACAACTATTTCTAAAACAGCAATATGTAATTTATCAGCTAGTGATTTCTTATTGTTTGTTTTTTTGAAATTCTGTGATATTTCTCTCCTTTTTCTGTTTTATACCTTTAAATAAAAAATTAAAAAAAGAACTATTAAACAATTATGAGCAAGATTGCAGACACAACTTAAAAAAAAAAGATCACCAAGAATATAGTTCACAAGAAAATTCACCCTTGTTATTTCTGTAACACAGTAGATTCAATGGGAACACTTTATTTTTAAAGTATGTTTAGTTTGTAATATTTCAATTAAAAATTTTTTAGACTTGAATTTTATTTTATTTAAGAACTCATAATTGCCTTAGAATTAATTGTCCACCAAGAAATTAACTTGATTCCTCTCACTGTAAGATTTACACTGAAGGAGTCACAAACCTCTTTGAAGATTTTGCAGTACCTGTAAGACTATGACCCTCATGTTCAATCAGCCTGAACAGTTTTTGATTTATAAGGAACTTTTTCAATGAAAGTACTCAAATACACCAGGGCAATAAATTGTCATTAGTCCTACATACTTGTAATTCTAATGCCCTGCAACCATTCTTTAATGTCTTAAATCCTTTATCATCAAATCTTTACAGAAATATAAATAGATATGCTAGCAAAGTAATATAAAAATACAGTATTTTCTATGTCCTATATACTAAACGCATTGTCTTAGTTGTTTTCCTGTCACTGGGACAAAACATCCAATAGTCACAATTTACAAAGAGAAGGATTTCTCTTTGGCAGATTTGGCAGTTTCCAGTGGGTTCAATCCAAAGCTTGCTTAAATTAAATGAAGGCAACAGAAAAAATATAGTTGTTCCCCTGTTTAGCCTTCTCTTGGACTTTTCTGTTGACAAAGATTTGGGTCAGTGTCTAAAAAGTGGGAAGAAATACAGTTCTCCTAACTTTTCAGATAATCCATTTCCAACATCAAGACACTGAAAAGAGGATTGGGGCTGTAGCTCAGTGATATAGTGCTTACCTAGAAAGTTCAAGGTACTGAGTTTGATCTCTAGTACTGCAAAAAATTGAATAAATACAAAAGACAGACCAAAAAAACTGTACTTCCACAGAAAAACAGAAACCATGTTAAGTATTTCAACATAGGATTGAATCAATGACCTGGTTAAATAGAGAGTAGAAGACTGAAAAATCAGAAAAGGGGATACAAAGGGAAGAGAGAAGACTGGCATAGTCAGGACTCAGACCTTGTACGACAGTAGACTGCCCAAATGATTACGTACATGTGAGGGGCCCAGTGAGGCTGGCTCTGGAGAGCTAAAAGAAAATGAATCCTGCAACCAACTGACACTGCTTTGTTGAAGGGTTTTGGGAGTAAAGTTAATAGGAGCACCAGGCAAAGCCAGAAGCAGCAAATCCATCATGCTCTTTCCTTGCCTTTCTCCAGTTTCCTTTTTTGGAATCACCTAGTAGAGGTGATTCCAAAAAGCAGTCACCAAGCAAAGGTGACATGTAGTTTGTAGGTTCCAGTTCCAGAACTACAAAGAATGTGGTCATGAGGTCATGAATTCCATTCCCTATACCAAAAATCAAAAACAAAACAAAACAAACAAACAAAAAATCCTGGAACATACAGTCCAAAGCCATGGCAAAGACTAGAACTCTTCCAAAATGAGGACACATTCTTTTTTTATTCCATCCAAGCTACAAACTTCTTTGTTTCTGCCACCCACATCCAGGGTGGTTCTTTGTCCTTCAGTTTGTTGGCCAACATCATGTTCAGACACACCCAGAACTTCACATTATTAGTCTGCTAGACAGTCCTTATTCCATTCAAGTTGACATGTCATAATTAATGATCCCTCTTGGCTGATGGCCCATGGGATATAACATTGGATTAAACAAAAACCACCCATCCCATACTTTTCTATTGTGAATTTGTACTTCAGCGTAATAATAGGAAACTGGGCATCACAAGAGTTGTGTCTGGGGAATACAAAAAGCAATGTTTGTGTTTACTCACTTGGTATGATGAATGGCAAGGTATGTACATGTGTAATAAAGTAACAAACTGGGATTTTTACCCACATTTATGCTCCATCTTATGGGTTTTACATATGTTTACCCAAATATCATGGAGGATAAGATATACTCACACTGTTCTTCTGCTATGTACTTGACCATAATGGAATGCAGGTTATTTTTATTTTTCTGGTGGAAATAGCACAGGTCAGAACATGGACATGAGAAACCAGATGTCCAACTTTTAAAGGTGATAAAAAAATGAATCATCAGATCACTCATGCATGAAAGATGAGATGATAATGACCTTGATGTTATCCATGTAAGCCAAAGGTTCTGTGACAATGAAATGGACCAAGAATTGACCAATATAGACACAGAGAATGAAGACCTCCTTGATTTGGATGATGAAGAAAACAGTAATGTGAGTACATAGTTGACTAATCAAAACGGTTCAAAACGGTCACACAATGAAGTGGAATGACCCGGTGTTAGAACTAGATCCAAAAATATAGTGAAGATCTTGGCAGGGTTGAAACCTGTTGGACAGAATTCCAGCACTGTGATTCAATGTTGCAAAATGTTTGTAACAGACAAAATGCTACAAGATGTGAAATGTACAAATGTCGAAGTAAAAGTAAAATATTCTGTATGCACCAATCACCATACTAAAAAATAAATTTATTATGACACCTCACCAGCTGAGCTGAAAGCATTCAGAGGTCTGCTATATTTAGCAGAGCTTTCTCATGGTCATTGTAGGAACATAAAAGACTTATGGAAAAGTGATGAGTGTAGGCTTGAGGTTTATGAAGCAACAGTGACACTGAAGACATTTGGTTTCCTTCAAAATTTCCTAAAGTTTAATGATAAAACCACCCACCAAGAAGGAAAAAAAATTGATAATCTGGCTGCTACTCACTCACTGTTGGACAGATTTATGGGTAATTGTCAAGTAAGGTATGAATCATCTGAATACATGACTATTGATGAACATTTTGCAGCATTTTAAACTCAACAAATCTGATTCTGTATCTTTAAGGAAGGTCTGCTTGGCCTGGGCATTTGTGTACTCTCCAGAGTGTTTGTCAGGCAATAGTCCTCAAGTGATGAACTGGCTCAGGCACCACCTTATCTTGTGTTTTGGGGAAGAACATTATTACATGTATTTTGTGTGTGATAAAATGAAGGACAGCACTTAGCTCTTACTTTATCATAACTGAAATACTAAATATTATGGTTATTTCATATTTCAGAAAACTGTGAAGTAGGTATTACTGCATTTTTTGTAATCATGGCCACAAATGTGTTAATTAAGGCTAAATTTATCCCTTTGTTTGGATGGAAGAGTACAAAATCCACACCAGCTAAAAATCTCACCATGACTGTATCTTTTAAATAAAGGAAACAGAAACTTTTTAAGGGTGTGTACAGTATTTCAGAATCTGAAAACTTTATTTTACTTTGTTTTGCATTTCTGATAAGGTCACACTAAGTTGCACAGGTTGTCTTTGAACATTCAATCTTCTTGTCTCAGCCTGCTGAGAAGCTGGGACTAAAGGTATGCACCATCACATATGGTTCTCTACTTCTTCTTTATGGACATTTACAAGGGAAACTAGAGATGGTTTTTGTATTCACATGTAAACCATGTCCTCGGCATTGGCCCATTCTACCTTCTCTTAAGGGACATGTCTTTCACATAGCTAGAAACAAAAGTAAAAGCAGCAGTTTTGAAGCATCAAGGAAGGAGGGATAAATTTTGGAGAGAATGACTTGGGAGCCTGTGACACATCTGAGTGAATGTGTCTTAATTAGTTTTCTCTTGTTACTGGAACAAAATACCCAAAACCCAAAGTTTAAGAGGGAAAGATTCATTTAGTTCACAGTCTGTAGAGGTTTCAGTCCATAATCAGCTGGCTCCAAGGCTGGAAGGCTTGGCAGGGCGGCAACAGTTCATGATGGTGGAAGCCCAAAAAATAACTGGAGCAAAAAACGGCAGAATAAACGTCTCTCCTTCCCTTACATTGTATGCATGCTCCCTCACATGTTACATGCTCACACCATCTCTGTGCCCTCCTCCTGCACAGGTTGAGGATGTTTACAAAGTGAGGACCCTGGACCCTGAAACCACTGTAACTGCTTCCTGAGGTGAAGGCAAGAAAACAAGAAGTACAGGTTTAACAAGCTTTCTTTGAAAAGCCCACCACCCCATGACTGATGAGGTTTTAGGGGAACATTCAGACATAAAACATAACAATATGCAACTGTGAAACTCAAATCAGAGTTCTATTTCAGGGACATAGACATGGACACTGGACACTATAAAAAAGAGAAGAAAAGAAGTGCTGTTCACAACACAGATCCACCTACCTGGCTATACAAGGGACAAATGGGAGAAAGATTTGGAGAAGTGAACAGAAGAGAAGTAATTCCACCACTCAGTATCATGTTGGTTCTGTTCTGTTCTGTTCTGTTCTGTTCTGTTCTGTTCTGTTCTGTTCTATTCTGTTTTTGCTGTGCTGAAGATGGCACTCAGAGCCTTGCCCATACTATACAAGTGCTCTAACAACAAGCTACAATTCCATCCCTATATTGTATTGATTGTCTCATGTACTGGCTGTCATTTCACTTCTAAACATTTTTTTCACCCTAAAAGACTTTAAAAGAGTTTGTTTTCCATTCAGAGTCAGATAGTATGAAATATTTTTGGTTAACCTGGAAATAAACAAATGTAAGTTCCTACACGTCCAACTCACAAAGACATTGTCCTGGAGTTAAGTGTCACTTCCTGAATTAATGTTTGAAGTGAAAAAGGCTTTAAAGTTATTAATGATACATCTCAAACCATGCTTCTCTGGAATACCTTCTTAAGAAATAAAGATAATCATGGTCTAAAAAAAAGTGGTTTCCCTGGAAAATGAATTTGGAAAATATTGAATGCAATAATGTGAGAATTGTAACATATATTAGAAAAGTAAAGGCTCTGTCAAGTCCTCAGCTAAAGAGAAAATATTTCACTTAATTAACAAAGTACTACTCCAATTATTTGATGCCACGATCTTATTTTTCACGGAACACTCACTTGCACTAACATTCAGAGGAACAAAATTTTATACAGGAGTTTGACTTATGTCCAAAGACACCCTTATAGCACAATCAGATTGATGTTACAACTGGGAAAACTAGACTATCAGAATCACAGCTGATTTCTCAACACAACTGCTCAAGGCAAGGAGAATTTAGATTTGCATAATTCAAGCCCTAAAATAAAATCCTCCAACCCAGATTAATGTACCCCATAAAACTATCATTTAAAATTCATAGAGAATTAAGACAATTCCTTGACAAAGAACACATGAAGAAATTCATGAACCCCAAACCAATACTTCAAAATATTCTAAAGGACATTTGATAAAGAGTTAACAAGGACTACATCTCCACCAACCCAACCAGAAGGAATCCACCAGGCAAAGCAAACAATTAAATAGAGGTGTTTAAAAAAAGAGGGAGCCAATAACAGAAAAACATCATGGCAAGAATAAGTCAATATTTAACAGTTATAACCATCAGTGTTAATGGTCTTAACTCACCAATCAAAAGACACAGACTAACAAAATGGATCAAGAAGCAAGACTCAACAATGTGCTGCATACAAGAAGCATTTAATTCAGAAAGAAATTTACAGACTGAAAGTCAAATAGTGTAATAAAATACTCCATGTGACAGGAACACCCCCAAAAAAGCAGGGGTAACTACACTACTTGCAGACAAAGTAAATTTTAAGCCAAGACTGACTGAGAGAACCGAAGAAAGTCTCTACATTCTTGTAAAGGGAACAATCTAAGAGGAACAGATAACAATCATAAATATATATGCAACAAATACCAGGGCATCCAACTATATAAAACAAATATTAACAGACATAGAAAATCAAATCAGCACTAACATAATTGTATTGGGAGAATCTCAACATCCCACTTTCACAAGAACACAGATCAACTAGACAAAAAATGCATATCAAAATATAAGAACTAAACCAAACTTTTGAACAAATGGACTTAGTAGATGTCTACAGAGTGTTCCACACCATAACATCAGAATACACGTAATCCTCAGCTACACACAGGATGTTCTCCAAAATAAACCACATATTAGCTCACAGAACATACTTAAGTAAATGCAAAAGAACTGAAATTATACCATGCATGTTATCAGACCATAGTGCAATGAAACTGGAAATCAATGGCAAAAGAAACTAGAAGAACTCGATAAATACATGGAAATTAGAGAACAACTTCCTGAACAACCAATGGATCACAGATGAAATTAAAGGAAAAACTAGATAGTTTCTCTAATTAAATGATAAAATATTAGAACCTATGAATGCATTGAAAGCAGTCCTACAAAGGAAATTTGTAGCATTGAATTCCTGCATCAGAAAAACAGAAAAATGAAACAAAAACCTAATGTTGAACATCAAGATTGCAGAAGAATCACAAGTCAATCCCAAAGCTTGCATGATGGAGGAAATTATAAAGATCAGAGAAGAATTTAATTCAATTGAGACTAAGAAAGCACTACAAAGAATCAAAGACTTAGTTCTTTGAAAAATTAAATAAAATAGTCAAAACCTTAACCAACCTTATCAAATTTGAATCCATGCAATTATGAAAGAAAAGGGTGAAATCACAATGGATCCTTCAGAACTTTATCAATACATACTTCAAGAAACTTTATCATAATAAGATGGAAAACAGAAGTGGACATATTCCCAGATAAACATGGATTACCAAACTGAATCAAGAAGATATAAAAATTCTAAATAGGACCAGGGATTTAGTTTAGCAGCACAAGTGCCTGCCTGGCAAGTGCAAGGTGGTGACTTTGATCCCTATGCCCCCCCAAAATAAATAAATAACATAAAAATTATAAATAGCCAAATATCAATAAATGAAATTTAAAATGTAAATTAAAAAAAAACTGTGAGCAAATAAAAACCATGATCCTGATGAATTCACTTCTGAACTCTACAAGAAAGTTAAGGAAGATCTAATGTCACAAATTCTCAAATTCTTTAAAAAAATTGAAAGGGAAGCAATACTCTCAAACACATTCCTGCATGCAAGAATTAACCTGATATCAAAATGAGAGAAAGTTCCAGCCAAAAAAGGGTATTACAGGCCAATCTTCCTAATGAACAGAGATATAAATAACCTCAATAAGATAATGGCAAACAGAATGCAGCAAATCATCAAGAAGATTAGACATCATGACAAAGTAGGATTCATCTCAAAGAGGCAGAGATAGTTCAATATATGCAAATCAAAAATTGTAATACATTTGGCTATTACAAATTGTGCTGCTATAAACATGAATGCACATATATCACTGTGGTATGATGTTTTAAATTTTTCTGGGAAAATGCCCAGAAGCAAGATAGTTGGGTCAAATGGAACCTCTAATCCTAGATTTTTGAGGAATCTCCACACTGATTTCCACAGTGATTACACCAACCTACATTCCCACCAACACTGGAGAGGAGTTCCTTTTTCCCCATCTCCCCTCCCGCATTTGTTATTTGTCAAGATTTCTTGATCTTGGCCATTCTTTCTGGCGTGAGATGGAATCTCTGTGTTGTTTTGCAATACTCAAATCTTGGAAACAACCCAAGTGCCCATCAATCAAGGAATGGATAAAAGAAGATGTGGTATTTTTATACAATGGAATATTACTCAGGTATAAAGAAAGATTTCTTCAAGGCTTTTATCAGTAAATGAATGTGACTTGAGACCTAGTCATAAGTGAAATAAATCAAACTCACATGTATAAATACTGTATTGTCTTCCTAGTATAAAAAACTGAAAGAGCAAATATAATTCAAAATCTACAATAAATATTGTGTAAGGGTAAGAAACTGCTTAAAGAGGAAAAGTAAGTGGGATAGGAGAAAGGAGGAAAGAAGGAAGGGAAAAGGAAAAAAAACCCATAAATTTGTGTGTGTGTGTGTGTATATATATATATATATATATATATATATGATAGTTAAAATGACTAAACTACTAATTCTATTAATTATTGGAAAAGAACAGTTTATGCTTATACCATTAGATCAATTTTATATGTCTAAGCAAAGTTTTTGGAGGTAACAATATGCAATATTACAAATTATTAAATTCCTATCATCTTGTTTTGAAAACCCATACTGTTATTGTTTTGAGTTTGTTGTTGTTGTTGTTTTGTCTCTTTGGCTTTTTGTTTTTCTTTTGTGTCTGTTTTTCTCTTAAATGAATAAAAAAGTAATAAACCACATTAACAGAACCAAGCACAAAAACACATGATCATTTCAGTAGATGCAAAAAAAAAAGCATTTGACTTACTCTTAACACCCTACAGAAATTAGAAATAGATGGTCTTTATCTCAAACTGATAAAAACTATCTATGACAAACCAATAGTAAATGTCATGGTAAATAGTCAAAAACTGAAATCTTTTACCAAAAATCATGAACAAGACAAGGATGTTCATTGTCACTACTCTTATTTGACATAGTCCTGGAAACTGTAGCCATAGCATTTAGACAGGAGAAAAAAATAAAAACATTAACAATAGGAAAGGAAGAAGCTAAATTATCATTATTCACAGATGACATGGCATTCTACATAGAAGACCCAACAATTCCATCAAAAGACTTCTATGTTTAATAACCAAATTCAGTAATGTAGCCTAATACAAAGTCGTCCAATACTCAAAAATCAATACTCTTCCTGTACATAAATAGCAAACTCACTAAGAAAGAAAATAGTAAAACAATAACTTTCACAATAACATAAAAATATGAAATACATAAGAATCAATGTCACAAAAGGAAATAAAAGACCTCTACTTTGAAAACTACAGTACTCTGAAAAAGAAGATTGCATTTGCAGAGGAACTGTCATAAAAGATCAACAACTAAGACGTCATCTTATTAAAAAGTTTTGGAAATGCCAGAGACATCGCCAACAGAATGAAGAGGCAACTCACAATATGGGAAAAAATATTTGCCAGCAGTTCCTCATACAAAGAACTAATATCTAGAATATATAAAGAACTAAAAAAAAATCATATCCCTCAAATTTAAAGACCCAGTCCAAATGCAGCTATCTGAGATAAGTACACACTTCTCAGATGAAGAAGTAAAAACAGCAAATAAATATATGAAACAATGTTCACTGTCATTGTTCATTCAAGAGTTGAAAATTAAAACAATGCTGATTCCATCTCACCCCAGAAAGAATGACTATTATCAAGAAATTAACCAATAACAATAATTGGTAGGACTGTAGAGAGAAAGAAACCCTTCTTCACTGTTGGAGGGATCATAGACGGGTGTAACCACTGTGGAATTTAGTGTAGATATTCCTCAAATAGCTAGGACAAGAAATTCTGTTCAACCCAGCTATTCCCCTTCTTCGGATCTTCCTGAGAGAATTAAAACACCATACTATAGCAATATATGCACACTCATGTTTATAGTGGCACAGTTTGCAATAGCTAAATCTTGGAAATAGCCCAAATGCCCATCAACTGGCAAATGGATTAAGAAAATTTGGAGCTTTTTATACAATGGATTTCTACTCTTCTATAAGAGAAGATAAGCTTGAGGCATTTCTAGGTAACTAGATGCATCTTGAGACCATACTCTGAAGCGAAATATATTGAGCACATGTGTAAATATCATATCATTTCTCTCGGGTAAGAAACCAAAAGTATAAATAAGGATAAAAAAATATAATGATAGGTATTGTATAATAGGAAGAAAATTTTCACATGGGGAGGGGAATAAGAAAAGTAGGAAAAAGGGGAAATACACCTTTTATAAGTGGACGGGGAAGAGGGGTTCAAAGGAGGGAGGGGGAATGTGAAAAAAAGGAATCAAGTTATGTTATGTACAAGTACAAATTCTCTACAAATGTGATCATTATATACACCTAAGACATGCCAATAAACTCTGATTGCCAAAAAACCTGGAAAAACTAATCTACACTTAAAATTATCCTCACTTTCATGGGAATTGTAAGATAGCATATTCGGCTATACATTCCATCCAGTGGCACATACTGACAAGATAGCTGATGAAAATAGATCAAAGTCTGCATTATGGAAGACATTAATGTCTTATTGCTAGATGGCCTTTGACTTTGGCCTTTCATATCATGTTCTCAACATCTTTATAAACCAAACTCAAGCAGGATAATAATATACCTTACAATACATAATCTCCCAATGAACTTTTCTGTTCTTTAAATACAATTATTACCCAGCACTCCATCCAAAGACATATGTTTAACCTTAATATCCATTGTGCTATATTAAGAGATGGGGCATTTGGGATATGATTAGGTCAGTTTCAGTACCCTTACAAAAGAGGTCCTAGAGAGATTGTTTAAAACTTCTACGAGATGAGAGCATAGCAAAAGGGTGCTATCGACGAACCAGAAAACGGGCCCTTTTCAGATATTAAATTTGCTGGCCACTTGATCTTAAAATTCTAGCCAACAAAGTTCTGAAAAATAAATTTATCTTGCTTATAAGCTGTCAGATCTATGGTATTTTTTATAGTAGCTAAAGTAGCCTAAGGCAGTTGGGATAATATTTTATGCACTGTTTTTCCCTGAATAATTTTAATTAGGTCAGATTTTTACTTATATAATGTAATCTTGATTTGCAGACCAGGTTCCTTTTTAATTATTAGCTCAGGCAATTGTTCAATGTAAAATATTTAAAAAGCAAACTATAAGAATATTTGATGTTCCTTGAATGCTGTAAAATAACAAAAGCTAATTTTCTTCTTTTATTATTAGTGCATGCTTGCAGCACATGCAATTTACAATCATATTGGGGAGTGTATACACATACATAACTCCTCCAAATCTCCTTTTCTCATTTATCTTCTTGTTTTTTTTTTGTTTTTCTGTAGGTTTTTGGGGTTTTTTTGTTTTGTTTTGTTTTTTGGTACCGGGAATCGAACTCATGGCCTTGCACTTGCCAGGCAGGCACTTGTGCTGCTGAGCTAAATCCCCAGCCCATCATGTCCCTTCTTGTTGATATTAATTTTATCTCATGTTTATGACACCTAATATTCCATTCACTGAAGTTACTAAGTTCTTGTACAAGGAATATCTTTATTCTACTTTCTTTCCCTTTTCTTCCTTCTTCCTCTAATGCACATTCTCTTGGAATCCTTGCCATTTGGAATAAATCAATACACAAGCTTTAATATAGTATCACTCATTCAGTAAGGCAAAGTACAAAAAGTAATTTTCTACCTAGTGGAGGGAATGAATGAAAAGTATTTCACTCATGCTGTTGTTTCTTCTTTTATACTTCAAGAATCTTAACTCTTTATAGCCACTACAAGAATCTTCATTAGTCTCCATTCCTTTCCCTTAGGAAAGCATAGCATACTGCTCTAAAGTGGAAAACTGATTTCTGTCCACCTTATCTGACTTATTAGGTATTTCTCACAAATTGTTTAACCTTGTTGTGTCTCAAATTCCTTTCGAATTGTTATGTTTTCTGTAAGTTCCTAAGAAAAACTCAAGTCCTACATTTCATTTTTCTATGTCACTTGCTTAATTCTGAGAATGTGACCTTGTGGAGACAAACAAAACCTCATACTTGGAGGCCATCCACAAAAATTGGAGCTCTATGTAAAGAGGAAATGAGGTTCAAATTTTTCCACTCTCAAAGTAAAATCCTTTTGAATTTGACTCTGCTACTTCACCATTTTCAGTCCTGCTCTCCATACATACAGTGGTATAATAAAGACCAAAGCATTCTCATATTTGGAAGGAGACAATTTGTTTCACTATTGCCGCTCAAATATAACAAAAATCTTATAAATTCTAAGCTAAATCTCACTTTTCATTCAAAAGTTAAATCATAGGTATAGATTTAAAACACAAAACTTTCAAAATAGGAAAAAGACCTTCAGTTACAAGGAGTTGGTGAATATTTCTTATATATACAACCTCAAGTACATTCCATAAAATGAAAACGTGATCAATTGAATATCATCAAAATGTTTTGCTCTGTGAAAAGCTCCATGGAGAAGAGAGCAAGATATGCTGTACACTGAGAGAAAATATTTACAAACCACATATCTGATGAAAAGACATCATGTATGGAATAAAACTCTACAATAAAGAACCACCAACATTCAATGGTAAGAGAACAATCAAACTAGAAACTGCGTGAGAAGCCTGAAGAGACATTAAGCAAAGAAGATATAAAGACAGAAAATGAGCACATTCAATGGTATTTATTAACACTGGCCATTAGGGAAATGTTAATTTAAATCACAACAACATATCTCACCACACCTTTCCAAATAACTTAAAAATTTAAACATCAAATACTGGAAGGATGCAAATAAATGGAATCATTTATCCACTACTGGTGGAAATAAAATTGTACAGCAATTCTGAAAATAGTTTGACAGTTGATTATAAAACTAAATATTAAATTATCACACAATTCAGCAATTAAGCCCTTTGAGATTAGTCACAGAGAAGTGAAAACTTATGTTCATTAAAAATATGTACAGTAGTTCAACTTTATCCTTGAGGTATGTATTCTAAGATTCCAAGTGGGGGCCGGGGATTTAGCTCAGTAGCATAAGCGCCTGCCTGGCAAGCCCAAGGTCATGAGTTTAATCCCAGTACAAAAAAGAAAAAAAACAGATTCCAAGTGGATTCCTCTCGCCATGGGTAGCTCAAATTCCAAATCCCCTATACCTTTATTTTTCTGTGTGCACATTCCTAAAATAAACTTTATTTTATTTACTATTAATTTATTGGTACATGGGATCAAACTCACAACCTTGCACTTGCCAGGCAGGCACTTATGCCACTAGCTAAATCCCCAACCCCAAACTTTAATTTATAACTTAGACAAGTATGCAAGTATGATATTAACAATTAATACTAACAGAATAATTATAACAATATACTGTAATGAAAGTTGTTTAACTCTTCCCTCTTTTTCTCTTTCTCATTGTACTATATTCATCTGCCTTGTTGAGCAAGGATCACTGAAAACCATGGAAAGTGAAACCATAGAAAAGGAGAGATAACTATAATTATTCATATTCTGAAAGCCCTTCAGTGGGCGAGTGTGTAATACTATCATGTAGGTCTACTATGGAATTCTACTTACTAATGAAAAGGAACAAACTTCAACATGGTCAATTTAGATAGATCTCAGGGGAAATCCTTTGAGAGAAAAAAGCCAATTTCAAAAGTTTATGTACTATGCACTTCCATTTATTTATATGACATTTTCAAAATGACAAAATGATAAAGACAAAGGACAGATCGATGGTTTTCTAGCACTTCAGGGGGAGCAAGTGTGTTGACTTTAAGTGGATATTACAATGGATCCTTATGTGATGGAACAGTTCTATATGTTTTGATGGTGTTCTACACCTGTGATTAAATACAATTACATAAACATTTACACATGCAAGTGCACATAAACAAGTGAAATCAAAATAATCTATGTAGATTATACCAAATTGTTGCTTTTCTGGATTGACTATTATCCTCTGGTTATGCAGGTTGTTACCATTGGAGGGGAAGTGGATGAAAGGTACATAGGATCTCTTTCTGAAAACAATTTTTTGTGGACCTATAACTATTTTAAAACATTTTGTTATGGTTTTTATCAAAAAGGTAGCTTTCCCCAAGCCTCTTGCCTTCACAGATGGATCATGAGGTCTCTAACTTTGTCAATGGGTTAACTACTGATGGAACCGTAATTTGGTGGCATTATTGTGAGATAATGGAAACTTAAAAGGCATGGCCCAGTTGAAATCATGGAGCATGGGGCAAGACATTGAGGACTATATTTTGTTCTAACCCTCTCCTCTCTGGCTCATTGATCTTCGCTGCTTCTTTGGTAGTTGATCATGGAATATAAAGCCCTATGACACCTCATTCTTACCTCTTTGGTGGTATCTCAAATCATCTTCTGCTATGAACAATACCCTAAGAGTAGTAACGCATTTTTGGCTCTAATACACCAGCATTTTCACATTTGGAAACTTTATATTTGCTTTGCTATTATTAGCTTAGCACCTTTCCCCTGATATTCCTTCTGTAACTCACTTCCTTTCATTTTTCAGGTTTCCTCTGTAAGTTTTCTTAAATACTCTATTTATAATACTACTCCACATGACTTCACATTCTTCCATAAAACACTGTTTTCTAAATATTTATTTATGTTTTTCTTGTTTCTCTAATTATGCAGAGTTCTCTGTCTCACCAGACTGCAAGGTCCTGTTTCTCTTCATTACACTGAACCCTTATACTAGCAGAGTATCTGAAACACTGAAACTGTTCATGAAACATTATTGAAGAAGAGAATGAATGAATAGTGCATTCCAACTTGGCACCAGGGATGCACAAAGCCAGATCTGATAATCTATGGCTGTCTTTTACACAGAATATCTTCATTCACTGAAGGATCATGATAGTGGAAAAAACACACCCTAATCATACTTTTCTAATGAAAATGTGGGCTTTCACATAAGATAGCTGGCTGTGGGTCTCGATACTAGCCTTGGGTGAACACAAGAAACAATCTTTGTTTTCACATCCTTGGTATGGCAAATGGCAAGGTGTGTGCACCTGTGTCAAAGTGTAAGTGGATGTGTTTTACCCATGTTATGTGCTGTTACATTTTGTGTATTTATAATTTATTTTATTGAATGTTTTATTTGGATTTTTATTGTAGAATTAACCCAATATAGCAAAATACCACGTGAAAATCTGCTTTTACAACTTTGAGAGAGGGTTGAGAGTGAATCATCAAGTAACTGGATTATCAGTGATTACTTGGATCATGTAAGCCAAAGAAGTTAGGTAACAGATAAAGGAGTACAGAATGAAGACCTTGATGCAAATGAGAAAGAAAACAATAATGTAAGTAAATATTTGACTAGCCAAAATGCTACAATATGGTCATATACACCTGAATGATCCAATATTTGAGCCAGGCCAGACAATGTTATTAAGTTTTTGCCAGGGTTGAAACCTATTGGATGGAATGCCAATACTTTGATTCAATGTTGAAAATTGTTTCCAATGGTTAATATGCTACAAGATGTTTCTGAAATATACTAATGAAGAAATACAAGTAAACATTCTATGTGTATCAGTAGCAATACTCAAAAATGTATTTATCATGACACCTCACTGTCTGAACTAAAGCCCTTCATAGCAGAACTGTATAATTCTAACTACCAGAATCTAAAAGATTTATGGAAACATGGCAGATATAGCATCAAGACTTTTAGAACAATAATGACACTCGAGATTCAGTTTCTTTAAAATTGCCTGTGCTTTGATGACAAAAAGACCCACCGAGGGGAAAAAAAAGCCAACAATTTGGCTGCTTATTATCTCATGTTTTAAAAACTTTGTTTCAAACTGTCAAGTAATTTATACACAGTCCAAATACATGACAATTGATGAACAACTTGCAACATTTCATGGTTGTTGGAAGTTTCAGCAATATATGACAATTAAACCTTCCAAATATGGCATAAAAATATATGTCTTGGCATCTTGAATTTTGAACTGTATCCTGGAACTCATCCGCCAGGTCTTTATTCATGCAGTAATAAACTATATGATGTTGTGAACAGACTTACTACACATATTTCAAAAAGTAATGAAAAAGTAGTCTAGATTTTATATCAGTGTACTAGTACCTCAATGTATAATAAGCATATGAAATCAATAGTCTTTATTATTCCCAGGAAATATAAATGATTTAATTATCTGATTTTTATTGTTACAATTTAATATAAAAGTAAGAATAGTTGCCTCATTTCTTTTCTTTTTCTTCTTTATTTTCCTTTAGAAAAGAATTGCTTCAAACTCTTATTGATGCTTAGCATGGTTCAAATATGGGTGATTGTTATGATTTAGATCTAAAATGTCCTCCAAAAGTCTCATGTTCAGAAGTGAGTCCTGGTTGGAAGGGGTAGCTCACTGGGGGTGTGTTCTGGAAGGATGTGTTCTCATCTTTAGCACCTCTCTTCCCTCTCTGTTTCTTTGCTGACATGCAGCTAAAAGCTTTCCTCTGTCATGTCATTTTACATAACCTTTCTGCTTTGGAGCCAGCTAACCATGGACTGAACACACTGAAACTGTAAGTAAAAATATACCTCTCCTCCCTTAAATTGTGGGTGTGTGATTATTTTGTGTCAGTGTCTAATACATTGATTTTTTCCCTTTCATAAAATGGATTAAAAAATTTATCAGATCACATTGATTCATGTAGCTCAAATTTGCACTAATTTGTGCAGCTCAAATTTGTTTTTACAACTCACCAAATCTTAATTCACTGGCTATATATCAATATTCACTCTTAACTGACTTTCAATGTCTTTGGATATAAACAAGATGTGGGATGTTTTATTTTGTTTTGTTGTGCTGAAGATGGAATGCAGAGCCTTGTGCATACTAGGCAATTGCTCTGTCACTAAACACATCTCCAGCTCTTAGTTTTGTTTTTAAGTAACTGGTTGATCTTCTATTTTTATCCCTACTTTATGGAGTGACTACTTGGTGTATTGAGTGTAAGTGTGTGACTTTATAATAATAGGAGACAGTGAACTTCAGATTTGCATACCCTGATCCTTATACTGTGATCAGGATTGAGGTTGATATCTGTAGCAATGTCTCTGGATACTTGTTGCCAAATTTCTTAACTCTTTGGCTCTACGTTTCCCTGAAGAAAAGCAATTCATATTGCTCAGTGTGGGTCAAGTGTCTTGTTTATACATTCAGAAACATTCATGAATTGAAATTATTCATTTCTACTTTTATGTAGTTGGATGAACTACTTATGAATTTATACTTTAAGCTGCCATTGAGCACCTGTTATCTGCATGTGCATTGATTAATTAAGAAGCAAAGTGTTTGGTTCAAAGTCACTCAGCAAACAATCAAACAGAAAACATGAACATATTAGGCAAATAGAATATGATGGAATTATTAGATACAAAAAATGAAATACAATTGTCTACTGTATGTTGATAAACCAAAGTAATGTTTAACTATTTGAGAAAAATCAAGCAAATAAATAAAAGATCTAAATATTCTCATCACTTTTTAAATTTCAGAACACATACTAAGTATTTATTATATGTTTGTTGAATTAATATATGAATGTAAAGATGTATTTCTTTGAGCAATGAAATTTTAACCATTGTGAGAGAGGACATACAGAAAGCATATCTTTGGTTCCAGATCATATTCAAAGATAACAGAACAAATAGATCTCCAAGGTCAGTGCCATGCCATGAAATGTAAAACCATCTACACCTTGCTTCTGCTCAGCCTAGAGCAGGCAGCTTCTCCAGGCAATAAAGACTTCTTAAATTGTGTAAACATCAAAGAGCAGCAGATAGAAAAGGCTAAAGAAGAAAAAATGATAACACAAAATATTTACAACTTGGTGGAAGAAATTCTACTAGTGGTAATGTACAAACAGAGAATAGAAGAAGGATAAGGCTAAAGAAGAAAAAAAGATAACATAAAATATTTGCAACTTGATGGAAGAAATTCTATGAGTGGTAATGTGTTTATAAGTTGTTTGATCTTTTCCTGCTAAAGAGAAAAAAAAACTGCATGGCAATATGCTAAACAATGTATGGTTAAAAAGCAAAAATCACCCTGATTGTTCAAGAATAGTTAAATTCCTATAAAACTGTTGGAAAGAATGATGGAGTGAAGGTCAAGAAAGGAAATAACTCTTACTTTACCACTAGTTCCAAGGAAATCTGTAAATTGACAATATCATCCAGATGAGAAACTGCACAGAACACTAACATTGGTCACAGTTGGCTAAAGCATTAAGATTGTGATTTATGTGAGAACTTACATATACCTTCCTCCAAAGCTAAAATTTTATTACTGACTTTGGTCCTGTGACCAATGCAGAACTGTCAATGTGCAATTGGTCTGATCCCTAGCCAGCTTCCTCTGGGTAGCATGTGAGAAAGGCCTTTTTGTATTTTTGTTTGTTTTTAATTTTATCGTCTCAATCTAGCCTCAAAGATTTTCAAACTCAAGTGACAATTTTGCCTTTTTTTACCTTGTAAATCTCATATTATTGCCTATTATTAGCAAAATCTCAACTAGATGAGGAAATATCATTCTCATACTTCTGATATAAAGAGATGATAATGATGGAATGGTGCTGAGTATGCACTGATGCCCAATCTTGCACTTTACAAGTCTTTACTCTGAGTCAGGAGGATTCTGATGGCTTAGAGTTTTCCTTGGGCCCTGTCTCAGTCTATATTTCCACAAATAGCTGATCTACATGGGACTAACTACCTTCTTTGAAGAAGATTTTAAAGGAAACCAATGCATATTCAAATATGAAATAAGAAAAATGAAAGAGAAAAAATAAACAAAAGCAAATGAAGGGCATATGCTAAATATATTGTTGGGGAACAGGATCAAATTGTAACCAAAGACAGCTAAGAATTTAAAGAAGTTAATAGGGAAAAAAATGCCTTGTCTTAAAACATACACACAAGAACTCAACACAAAACGAAAATGACCCACAAAGAAAAGACAGAAGGTATGGACAATTATTTTGAAGAACACAAGAGACATTATGATAGCCACTGTTAATTCCCTATTGTCTTGCTCTGAAATCCTGTGTTATTTGCATTGTTTTGCTCTGATCTATTTTATCTGTTTTGTTTTGTTTGCTTTATTCTCTTTAAAATAAAAAATTTTAAGAAATAATAAAAAAGGAAAGAAAAGATAGACAAGTTTGAAATGAGTCAGAAGAGCTCAGAAAGGAAATGAAAGGGAAAAATAAAACTGTCATACAGGCAGGCAGCCAGTGTAGGCAGGGGGATACAACCAGACCCATCCCTGCCCACCTGCTGCCACCACTGGAAGGTTTGATACCTGTGGGCAGCCAGCATGGGTAGGGAGATGCTGATCAGATCTTTCCCTACATGCCACTGCCACCATCCAGAAGCTTGCTTGCTGAAGGCAGAGTGCAGGGAAGGAGACACAGTCAGATAAGCCCTGTGTGCCCACAGACTACTGTTGGAGACCCTTGCTTTCTTTGGGCTGCCAGTACCCATGGGGATAATCAGACTAACACATCTCTGTGTGACTGCTACCATTGGGAGAGTCCCAGTGTAGACAAACAGGCTGAGAGATGAAGCATCTCTACCATCACATGTCCCTGGCCATCTGAAAATCTTCAGTGTAATTGCACAGGTCTGAAGAAGCCTTCTCCATGCCCTGCTACCTCCCTGGGAACCTGAGTTCCAAGAAATTCAAGTGCCTGACACATTTCTCTACACTGCAAGGAGCAGCCAATGTGGCAAGAGCAAGGCAATGTGGATTCTTTGGAGGAACCCAGGAAAATGTCCACATGTAGGAGTGAAAGGCAATCTCAGACCTCCAGCTCACACCAAACAAGTCTAAGAGACATAGTCATGGAAGAAAATGGAAGTCACACACCTGAAATCTCCAAGATGGTGGCAACTGAAGTAAAGAAACAACTTTATAGGGCTGGGGATTTAGCTCAGTGGCTTAAGCGCCTGCCTGGCAAGTGCAAGGTCGATCCCCAGTACCAAAAAAAAAAAAAAAAGAAAAGAAAAGAAAAGAAAAAAGAAAAAAAGAAACAGCTTTATGAAACTATAAAAGTAGGGCTAGGGATTTAGCTCAGCGGCATATGTACCCGCCTTGCAAGCATATGGTCGTAAGTTCAATCCCTGGGACCATTAAAAAAGAAACTATAAAAGTAATCAGATCAAAAATCATATCTCCAGCAAAAGAAAAAAGCATAAACATAATGAAAGGATTGCTGAACATATCTAAAGAAGACATAGGAAAAAAAGAGGAGCATAGGAAAATGGCAGAAACCTTCAATGAACAATATAGAAAAGACTTACAATGCATGAAACAGATTCAAAAAGATATCCAGGAAATTAAAAAGTCAATCAAGAGCTGGAAAAATTGCTCGAAAGAAACTTAAGATAGACTTTCACACATTGACAACAGGATTGCAGCTAGTGATCAAGAAATGAAATATCTCTTAAAAATAACAAGGAACCAGGAAATAACAATTCAATGGCTGTAAGATGAAGAAAAGAAAAATAATCTAAGTGTGGTAAGTATCAGCAAAAAAGCAGGAGTCAACAAAAATGATATAAAAAGATTATTTACAGAAGTAACTGCAAAAAAGTCTCAAACTTGGGAAAAATATCTGGCATACAGATAAGCGAAGCATATTCAACTCCAACTAGCCATAACCAAAATAAATCTATACTCAGACATATAATAATGAAGATCCCAGAAATTCATCACAAGAATAGAATATTAAAAGCTCTTAGAGAAAAGAAACAGATCACCTATAAAGGAAAGCCCATCAGAATCATGATAGACTTCTCAACACAAAGCATCAAATCAAGAAGAGCTTGGAATGAAGTATTTAAAGACCTGAAAGAAAACAACTTCCAACCCAGATTGATATACCTTGCTAAACTTTCTTTCAACATTAATGGAGGAACAAGATACTTCCATGACAAAGAACAACTGAAGGAATTCATGACTACCAAAACAACCCTACAAAAAATACTGAAGGATATCCTAGAAAGAGATAAAAAATACCATGGTTCCCGGAACAGTGGGGATTACCAAGCAGAGCAGGCAGTTGAATGAATTGGAGGCCCAATGGCAGGAGGATATCATGACTGAGATGATACAATGCATGTCATTTGTAACCAGTAATGTAAATGGCCTCAATTCAGCAATAAAAAGAAGCACAGGGAGAGTCAATCAAGAAATAACATCCATCAATATGCTGTACACAAGAAACACATTTAACTCAAAAGGAAATTCATAGATTGGAAATCAAAGAAGAGAAAACAATGTTCCACATGACAGGAAACCAGAAAACAGCAGGGGTATCTTGCCCATCAACTGCAGAATGGATAAGAAAGATACAGTATTTTTATACAATGGAAAGCTACTCAGCTATAAAGGATAATCTCAAGGCTTTTATAAGTAACTGGATACAACTAGAGATCATGTTCATGGGTAAAATGGTTCAGACTCCCATGAGCGAAAGTCATGTTATCTCGCTAGCATAAAAAAACTGAAGGAGCTAGTGGGATCCAAAAAGCAAAATAGATATTATAAAAATGATAATGGAGGAAATGCCTAGGAGGGAAGATGATAACACTTTTAATTTCTTATTGTCTTGTCTTGAACTCTTATATTGTTTTAATAATTTTGTTAGGTTTGGTTTTGTTCTGTCTTGTTAGATTTTACTGTGTCTGATGGTATGGGCAGGTATTTTGAGCATAATAGGATGTATTATCATAACCGTTGTTGATTTCCCATTACCATGTTTTGAAGTCTTATAATGCTTTTATTCTTTTGTTTTGATTGCTTTTATTTTGTTTTATTTTTTATTATGTGTGGTGGTATGGACAGTTATTTTAAAGAAAATGAGACATTATGGTAGCAATTGCTGCTCTTGTTTTGGAATCCTCTATTGACTTAATTCTTTTGTTTTTATTGGTTTTATGCTATTTTGTTTTATTTGATTTTATTATGTGTGATAATATGGACAGCTATTTTGAAGGTAATGGGATTTTTTTTTGGTAGGCATTGTTGATTTCCTATTACCTTGTTTTGAATTCTTATAATGCTTTCATTCTTTTGTTTTCATTGGTTTCATTCTATTTTGTTTTGTTTGATTTTATTATGTGTGAAGGTATAGACCACTGCTTTGAAGAAAACAAGAGACATTATGGTAGCCATTGTTGATTTACTCTTGCCTTATTTTACAGTCCTGTATCACTTACATTATTCTGTTCTGATTTGCTTTATTCTTCTGTTTTGTCTTGTTTCTTTTTATTCTCTTTAAAATAAAAAAAATCTCATAGAAACTAAGATCGTAATGGAAGCACTAAAAACAAGAAGAGATGTCATTAAAATCACAATAAGGAATAAGGAAAATTAACTAGATAAAAGTAATCCAAAACATAAAAAAATAGACACTATTGACTTTGTAAGATACAAGTAGAAGCTACAAAATGTTATGCATTTCCCATAAAAATAGATAAGAACAGACTGGAACAGAAAAAGTATTCAAAGACATATTAGAAAATTTCATGAAATTAAAAATGTTCACTCTACAGACTATAATACATGTGACATGCCAGGAACAATGGACATTAAGGTTACTCCATTTCAATAGGAAAAAAAGTTTCCTCTGGACACTCAAAAAATGAACATACACAAGATGGGAGATAATGTTAACCTTAAACTTTTATCCAGAAGCTCTGAAATGAGTGGGAAAGTAATATTTAGATTTTTAAAAATGTACCCAGTGTTGTTCAACTAGAGAAATATTTTTATACATAGATTATCTCACGCAATAAGTCCTTCATAAAAATATATTAGAGGACTAATTTAATGAATTAAAAACTGATGGCATAAATAGTGCCAAAAGTTATTATAAGCTCTGAGTTTATTTAAGCATAAGGATAAGTATAAGATACCTTGGAAATTATGGTAATAAAATACAATGTAAATACTAGAAACAATGGCACTACAGAAACAATAACTTTTAAAAGTATAGTTATGAGATTAAAACAATAAGATACTACACTATATTTATAAAAATGGTCAAAACACAAACATTTGACAATATCAATTGCTGGTAATGATGTTGAGCAGCAGGAAAATGCGTTCATTGTTGATGGGAATGCAAAATAGTTTGGCCACTATGGGAATCAGTTTGGCATTTGTCACAAAGCTAAACATAGTCTTATCATGTGATCTAGCAGTCATGTTCTTAGGTATTTACTCAGCAGATGGGAAAGGTTATGAGCACACAAAAATCTTCATGAAAATTTTATAGTAGCTTTATTCATAATTGGAAAAAAAGGCTGGAAGCAAACAAGATATTCTTCAGTAGCTGAATGGATAAACATATTGTCACGGATCAATATAATGGAATGTTACTCAGTAGTAAAAAGTAATGAGCTATCAAACCATGAAAAGATATGGACAAAACTTAAGTGCATATTGTTTAATGCAATGTTATCTTGAAAAAAGTTATATAATATAAAAAAGTATAACTATAGGGTAAGTAAAATGATTAGCAATACCAGGCATTCAGAGGGAAGGGGGTAAGGGGTGAATAGGTAGAACAGCAGAATTTTTAGGACAATGAAACTATTCTATATGCCATTGCTATGAAAAATACATGACACTAAACATTGGCCAAAGCCATAAAACCTTAATATATGAACATTTTTTAAAAATGAGTTAAGAGGTCAAGGCAATATAAAAATGGAATACAAGAGAGAACAAGGAAGGAGAGAAAATGGCATCCACTGATTATAGTGTCTACAACCAAGCTGCAGCCCATCAGGGCTACAGTGCTTTCACCACCCAGCCAACTCAAGGTATAGTGGTCTGTGGTATGCACAGACCACTCAGGTATAGGAGCAACAAAGTTATGGCGCCTATGGACAGCCTACTGATATCAGCTATGCCCAGGCTCAGACCACTGCCACCTATGGGCAGACTGCATATGCATGTTCTTATGGACAGCCTTCTACTGGTTATATGACTCCAGATGCCCCTCAGGAATATAGCCAACCTGTCCAGGGTTATGTCTTACAACACCATCACTGCTACAGTCATCAACTCCCAGGCCTCTTATGCAGTTCAGTCTGCACACAGCACTCAGCCTTCTTACCCAGCCTATCGGTAGCAGCCAGCAGCTACTGCACCTGCAAGACCACAGGAGGGCAACAAGCCTACTGAGACTAATTAATCTCAGTCTAATGCAGGAGGTTATAACCAGCCCAGTCTAAGATATGGACAGAGTAACTACAATTATCGTGAGGTTTCTTGAAGCTACCCGATGCAGCCAGTCTCTGCACCTGCATCCTATCCTCCTACCAGCTATTCCTCAACACAGCTGACTAGTTATGATCAGAGCAGTTACTCTCATCAGAACACCTATGGGCAGCCTGGCAGTTATGGACAGCAGAGTAGCTATTATCAATAAAACAGCTATGGGAAGCAGCTAGTTGTGCACTACTTGTGCCCCCCAGGCTAGATCCTACAGCTAGGCTCCAAGGAAATATAGTCCACAAATCAGCAGCTATGGGCAGCAGAGTCCATTCTGACAGGACCACCTCAGTAGCATGGGCATTTGTGGGCAGGAGTCTGGAGTATTTTCTGGACCAGGAGAGAACCTGAGCATGAGTGGCCCTGATAACCGAGACAGGGGAAGAGGGGGATTTGATCAGGGAAGCATTAGTAGAGGTGGGCATGGAGGAGGACATAATAGAATGGGCAGTGCTGGAGAGTGAGGTGACTTCAATAAGGCTGGTGGACCCATGGATGGAGGTCTAGATGTTGATCTAGGCCTTCCCATAGATCCTGATGGAGACTCTAACAACAGTGCAATTTATGTATAGGGATTAAATGACAATGTAATAATGATCTAGCAGACTTCTTTAAGTAATGTGGGGTTGTTAAGATTAACAAGAGAGGCCAGGGGTTTAGCCCAGCAGTGTAAGTGTCTACTTGGCAAACATGAGGTCGTGAGTTCAATCCCCAGCACACACACACACAAAAAATTAAAAAGAGAACTGGACAACCAATGATCCACATCTATATGGACAAGGAAACAGGAAAGCCCAAAGATGATGCCATGGTGTCCTATGAAGGTCCACTGTCTGCCAAGGCTGCTGTGGAGTGGTTTAATGGGAAATATTTTTAAGGAAGCAAACTTAAAAACTCTCTTTCTCAGAAGAAGCCTCCAATGAACAGCACACATGGTGGAATGCCACCCTGGGAGGCAGAGGGAAGCCACCACCACTCCATGGAGGTCCAGGTGGCCCAGGAGGTCTTGGGGTACCCATGGGTCACACGGGAAGCTGTGGAGGAGGCGTATGAGGCTTCCCTTCAAGAGAACCCCGGAGTTCCTGAGAAAATCCCTCTGAAGAAGAAAACATCCAACATCGAGCAGAGTCCCAATCCAGGTTGTGGAAACCAGAACTTCACCTGGAGAAGAGAATGAAACCAGTGTAAGGCCCCAAAACCTGAAGGCATCCTCTCACCACCATTCCAACCTCCAGGTAGTGATCATGGCAGAGGTGGCCCTGGTGACATTCGGGGAGGAAGAGGTGGCCTCTCGGACATGGTGGAGACAGAGGTGGCTTCCGTGGTGACCATGACATAGACTGAGGTGGCTTTAATGGAAGAAGATGAGGTGGTCCAGAGGGGCCCCCTGGACATCTGATGGAACAAATGAGAGGAAGAAGAGGTGGACATGGAGGACTTGGAAAAATGGATAAAGGTGAATACTGTCAGGAGTGCAGAGACTGGCCCTACTAGACGCAGTGACCTCACAGAGCTGCATGGACTATCTGATTTATTTTTTAAACCAGAAAATATTTTAAATTTATAATTCCATATTTATAATGCTGGCCACAACATTATGATTATTCTTTGTCTGTACTTTGGTATTTTTCACCATTTGTGAAGAAACATTAAGACAAGTTAAATGATTTTAAAAAATGGAATGCAGAGTGTGACCAAATAATCTCTGTACTACAAATGTGTGAAACAATCTCATTGAAGGAAATATGGAAAAATAGTGCTCACCTGAATAACTTTAGAAATGAGTAGAATATGTAAGATTAAAAACAACAAAATATTTACATAAGCACAGCACTGAAGTTGACGTTTCCTGCAAAGGCATAAGTTCGCAATTCTGATACCAAGTATGTTTACACTTAAACCTATATACATGGCAAATGGTGGGATAAGGATAAGGTTAAAGATAAAGAAAGGGAAAATACAAGAATGATGTGCATGGCAATGGCTTGCTGTTGGATATGAATGCATGTGTAACTTTTATAGATACAGGTGGTTATATATACAAATATCAATATATCTGTGTATGTACACTAATGAGTACACGTGCATATATTTCTTTGCACTATCATGTGAAAGGGCCTTAAAAATGGCATTCCAGAAATCCACAAGAAACAAACAGTATATGAAGTATTTGGGCATGTTACTGCAGACAGACTGGTTGGCATGGATACTCTGAATAGTGTTGTAGAAAATCTTATGACCTTATCCAACAAGGAGGATTGGCCATCAGTGAACATGAAAGTGGCCAATGCCACAGTGACCATCATCAGTGAGACGAATGAAAATGAAGTCGGTGCTGACTGCAATTCCTTTCCTTCCTGGGTGTTAAGAAGGACATCCACACATTTGCTTTCCTCATGAACACCTGGAATCTGTGCTTAAGTGCCATGTGTTCTTGTGCTAGCTGAAGGCCATCAACCTGTCTGAGGTGGTCCAGGATGCCTGCGTGTTATGCTATCAGAAGTGCATGGTAGCCAGACCTCCTTCACAGAAAGTCCAACCACCACCTCTGCATGGGGACATGATGACCACAAAAGTCACAACCAATGTACAGCTAAGGGTCTGTCCATCACTGACATTTTGAAACAGAAATGTCGGTTCTTAGAAATGCCATAACTTCACATGTTCAAACGCTCTGGTGTCTATCTGAATGCTGAAGAGCTACACTAAAGATAAAAAACTGATCTCCAGCCTTCCATTGAGTCACTGATGCTTTGTCTCCAGACAGTTTATCTGTAACCAGTGTTAGACAAGCATGTGCTCTGTTTTGCCATCACCATGTGATACAAAAAGAAGCATGAATACTTTTTTTTTCTTTTGCTGTAAGTTACATCATAAGCAGTGCAAGGTCCCTTTCTTATTGTACATATTGTGAACATGACTTGGCTTCACAAAAGAAGAGAAATGTGGTCACACCTACCTGGTGAACTAATGCTAAGTCCTTGGAGCCCATGATGCCTAAGTCTGTTTCCTTGGGTTCTGGACTCTTCAGTCACAGGCAATTTTCAGTCCTGCAACACCTTGCCCATTTTCACATTGGAAACATGGAGATTGCTGCAGAGCAGATGCCATTGAATTGCTGTAAACATAGGATGAGTTTTAGTTTTCCATAAAATTGAACCTTTTCATTGAAAAAGTTGGCTGTTGACATCAGTGAAGCAACCAATGGACAGCTTTCCTTGATGAAATTTGACACATTGACACTGTTTCATGTCTACTACTGTTTGTGGTATGATAGGGAGGAAAAGTGAAGCTTCAAGATTAGTGAAAAACTAAATTTAAGGAATTAAAATTGAACAAACAAACAAACAAAAAACAAGGTAGGAAAGGTGTTTAACTAGTGACCAGATCTCAATTTTTATTACCATTTCTTAAAAAAAGGATCCAAGTCCTTGAAGAAATCAGTGATTCTCACACTCAGAGAGTAAAAGTTGAAGATAAATATGGAGTATTTTGCAGTCCCGGATGAGGAAGTGCTAAAAAAATCCAAAGTTCCACAATGATAAAATTATGTCAAAACAAAACAGAAAAGCATTCTCAGTGGTCAAAATGTAATATGGGCAACAAAATAAATAAAGCAATATTGAATTATAACTCAAGGTGTGAAATATCCATGAACCCATACTGATGTAAATAAATGATTAAATAAGTAAATAAATGTGAGAGAAAATGCTAATGTCTCATACAGAATTCCAAATAATTAATAAAGATACTCTGCTCTTGAAGAGGTAGAGTATAAATTCCCTACTCCTTCTGTGTGGGATACATACATTGAGTCTCTCCCAAAAAAAATGATAAGGAAGGAGTAGGGAGAGTAACTATAGAATGGAAAAACCTGACAAACACTACCTTGCCAGACAGTGAAGGTTAACATCAGTAGTGACTAATTCTAATAATTTATTGCCTTGATATAAGCTAATGAAAATTTTACTTTACCTTGGTGATCTTCCTTTCTCAAAACCCATAACCCCAGTCTGATCCCAACAGATCAGACAAATCCCAAGTGGGAGATATTCTACAAAATATCTGACTAGTGCTTTCTAATATAGCCAAGGTCATAATAAATGAAGAAAATCTAGGAAATTGTAATTGTTAAGAGAAATCTAAGGAGATATAGCTAAGAAATGTAGCATGGTGCTTTATGTTGGTTCCTCAAATAAAAAAAGATATTGATAAAAACAAGGAAATATCAATAAAATATGTACTTCAATAAATAATATGTGTGGTATATGGCAACTCTCTTTCTCATTTTTGCATTTTGAATTATTTATTCAAGTTTGTGAAGTAATGGGGATTGAACCCAGGGTCTTTGCACTAAGTGTACATCCTCAGCTCTTTTTCATTTTTTTATTTTGAAATAGGGTCTTGCTAAGTCATTAAGTGATCCAGACTGGGCTCAAATTTTTGATCCTCTTGCATTGGTCTCTTGGAGTGCTGGGATTACAAGCATGCTCCCATTACACCCAGCTATTTGCATCTTTTATAAATGTAAAAACTATCCTAAAATTTTTGTTTATTTTAACAAGCAGAATGATGGAGTTAGTATTAATGATATCATATATTATTTGCTAATGCCATTTGATTTTACCTAGAGAACCTAAGAAAATATTATTATACCTTTTAGGAGAACTTAATAAGATGGCTGGGGAAAATATAAAATAGTGTTCCTATATGCTAATAGCCAATTATATTTACAATGGGAGAAAGATGTCATTTACAGTAGTTCCAAGCAGAGAATTACTTAGGAATAAATTCAACAAGAAACATGCCATGTCTATTTGAACACAACCCTGAAATGCTATTGGAAAACAATTACAATGGACCCTCAATTTACAACCAGCCTCACACAGAAGTGATTTGGATTAGGACTTCTAGGAAGATGACAGAATACTAAGCAGCAGAGAAAACAGCCTCTCTGAGAGAAACAGTCCAGAGGCTGGAATATAGAAGGACGGAAGTGGGTCCAGGAAGAACCTAAAGTGAGAATTGAAGCCCACAGAGAGAGTAAAAAAGAAAAACTTAAAGAAGTAGTCGAAAGGTGGTGATACCTTCACTCGGAGTCAGACCCATTGTGCAAGGGAAGCTGTTGGAACCTGAGGAGGCACTGTTACAGTGATGGTGGTGACTGGCAAGCCCAAAGGCCTCTGCAAAGCGACTGGTGGTGGCGGGGTACAGCTGATGCAGAGGACTGCACTGGCTGGTGGTGAATGCAGAGGCTCAATCCTCCCACAGGAAGCCAGGAGCCATTTTGGAGTACAGATAGGATAAATCCAGAATCAGAACTGCAGCCAGGTCCCTCCAGCAGCTCCTAGCTGGGAGCAGACCAGTGGAAAATGCTTGGACTGAGCTCTACCCCTGTGCGAGTTCCAACAACTATCACTTACAGTCCCCTAAACCTAACCCTAATCAGCTTGGCCTGGAGGCAGTGGCTAGCCCCACCTCAACGTGTACTCTAACAGCCATGGTAGGGGGTTCCCTGCCATTATCTATCTCAGTAGAGTGGTGCAGCCAGCCCCGCCCCCCTGCATGCACTTTGGTAATCATCATCATAGATCCCCACTGGTAACCAGCTAAGAGGCAGTGGTCAGCCCCACCAATGCATGCACTCCACCGGCCACTGGTGAGCCAAAGCAGGCTGGGCAAAGCAGCAGACTGCCCTGCACAAGTGCACCCAATGGTCACCATCAGATACTCGTAGCCAGCACTGGCTAGAAGAACCAGTCTCACTTGAGAGAAATTGTAGCCAATATGAGAAGTGCCAGGGACTCCACTAATTTGTCCAGAACAACCCAGGAATATGTCAAGACCATGATGCAAAAGCAGTCCTTGACCTCCAACCCAAGCAGAGCTGGTTCAGGAGATATAAACACAGATGAGATCAGGAGTTGCACACCTGAAGTTTCTGAAGGAATGGCAACTGAAGTAAAGAAACAACTTCAGGAGTCTATGAAAGAAATTAGAACAGAAATACTATCTCAGGTAAAAGAATAAATGAAAAAGATAAAAGAATTGACAAGCACCTCTAAAGAAGACATAGCTAAAAGAATAGAGGAGCATAGGACAATGAGGGAAACCTTGAATGAAGAATATAAAAAAGACTTAGAATACATGAAACAGATTCAAAGAGATTACCAGGAAATTAAAAACTCCATTGAAAGCTGGCAAAACTGCTTGAAATAAACTAAAGATAGACTTTCAAACCTTGAAGACAAGTTTGCAGCTTGCAGTTGTGAAAGGAAAGATCTCTTAAAAATAAGGAACCAGGAAATAACCATTCAACAGCTGCAAAACAACCCAAAGAAACATAACTTAAGAATAATAAATGTGAGGCTGGGGATTTAGCTTAGTGGCATAAGCACCTGCCTGGCAAGTGTGAGGTCATGAGTTCAATCCCTGGTACTGCAAAAAAAAAAGAATAATAAATGTGAGTGAAAAAGCAGGAGTCAACACAAATGACACTAAAAGTCTATTTACAGAAATACTGTCAGAAAACTTCCCAAGCATAGGAAAAAGAAATGAAATTCAGATAAGCAAGGCATATACAACTCCAACTAGTCATAACTAAAACAAATCTATACCCAGACATATAATAATGAAGATCCCAGAAATTCATCACAAGAGCAGAATATTAAAAGTTCTTAGAGAAAAGAAACAGATCACCTATAAAGGAAAGCCCATCAGAATCATGACAGACTTCTCAACACAAACCATCAAATCAAGAAGAGCTTGGAATGAAGTATTTCAAGTCTGGAAAGAAAACAATTTCCAACCCAGATTGATATGCCCTGTAAAATTATATTTCAAAATTAATGTAAAGGGGCTGGGGATTTAGCTCAGCAGCATAAACACCTGCCTGGCAAGTGTGAGGTCATGAGCTCAATCCCCAGTACCAAAAGAAAAAAAATGGAGAAACAAGATACTTCCATGACAAAGAACACTAAAGGAACTCATGATCACCAAACCAACTCTACAAAAAATACTGAAGGACATTCTAGAAATAAAAAATATGGTTCTAAGAACAGCAGCATAGGGGGCTCACTCAGCAGGGCTGACAATGGAATGAAGGGGAAAATTAGGCAACCAACTACAGGAAAATAACATGGCAGAGATGAGCCAGTGCATGTTGGCCATAATCACTAACATAGATGGCCTCAATTCACCAGTAAAAAGACACACAGGCGGAGTGGTTCAGGAGACAGCGTCCATCAATATGCTTTGCAGAAGAAACACATTTAACCTAAAAAGAAGGTTCATAGACTGAAAGTCAAAGGAAAGAGAACAATGCTCTATGTGACAGAGAACCAGAAAGAAGTGGGGGTAGCTTGCCCATCAACTGCAGATTGGTTAGAAAGCCATGACACTTTTATACAATGGAAAGCTACTCTGCTATAAAGAATGAGAACCTTGATGTTCTTGTAGATAAATGGTTGCAATTTGAGGTCATGCTCATGGGCAAAATTGTTCATAGTCACATGGGTGAATATCATGTTGCCTCCCTAGTATAAAAGCTAAAAGTGTAGTGGGATCAAAAATGCACAAAACATCTTGTGAAAATGAAAGGGGAGGATGTGTCTAAAAAGGGAAGGCAGTAGCCATTGTTAATCTATTATCATGATTTGAAACTCATATTATTTTCATTGTTCTATTTGGTTTTATTCTGTTTTGGTTTGTCTAATTTTATTTTATTTGATAGCATGGAAAGCTATTTCAAAAATAACAAAATATGTTACTGTAGCCATTTTTTATTTCCTATTAGCTTGTTTTGAAGCCCTGTATTGCTTTCATTGTTTTGTTTTGACTGATTTTATTCTATTTTGTTTTGATTGATTGTATCATGTTTGAGGTATAGGCAATTACTTTCAAGATAACAAGATGCATTTTGGTATCCATTATGGTTTTACTATTATCTTGTTTTGAAGTCCTGTACTGTTTCCATTTGTTTTGTTTTTATTGATTTTCTTCTGTACTGTCTTGTTTGATTTTATTATGCCTGATGGTATGTGTAGTTATTTTGAAGATAACAAGAGGCATTATGGTAGTCATTATTGATTTCCTTATATTTTATTTTAAAGTCATGTTCCATGTTCATCATTTTGTTTTGATTGACTCTATTCTGTTTTATTTATTTGGTTTTATTCTCTCCAAAATAAAAAAAAATTAAAGAAAAACAAGTTATTTGGATTACGACTAACCAGAATTTCAGTTTTAACTTATGACCAAAGTTTTGAGTTATAACCCAAATGTTGGCTCCTTGTGTGGTTGTAAACAAAGACTCATGATGCCAGCAAGGCACATGTAAGAATATGTAAGTATCAATCTGAGCCCAGATACTCATGTTTGAGTATATGATTTTGGTCAGTGCTTTATATATTTTGTATGCTTACTGCTATCAAAATGGCCCCCCAAAAAGCTAGGGAAAAAGCTAAGGAAGGAAGGGAAGGGAAAGAAAGCAATAATAATCAAAAAGAAGAAGGAAATTGTGGATAAATATGAGAATGGTGTTCATGTGACTGACCTTGCTAATATGTACAGCATATCAAAATCCACCATCTCAAAAACATTACAAAGAAATGACTTGTATAAGGAAGCTATTGTTGCTAAATATGTTACTCAAATTAGTAAGTCACAATCAGCCATGTTGGACAAGGTGTAAAGGCTATTATTAGCATGGATAAAATGAAAGGCAGATGGATCAACAATGGAGAATGAGTCATCCAGGTGATTCTCCATACACCTGTTGGTAAGGGGTGGTTTCACAACTTTAAAGTAAGAACTGATGTTCATAGCAGCATGGTAAAGCAGCCAGAGCTGGTAAAAGGGATGCTTAAATTTAACCACACCACTTGGAAAAGATGACACAGAGAAATGGCTTTTGTTCTCATCAAGTTTTCAACTGTGATGAAACCAGCCTTTTCTGGAAGAAAAACCCCAGGAGAACATATATTACCAGGAAGAAAAGAAAATGCCTGTCTACACATGTGTGAAGGATAGTTTAAACTTACTGCTCTGTGTCAGTGCAAGTGTCTAGCAAGCCCTTGCCAGTCCTCATCTTGGTCCAGGAAGTTTATATTTGTAATCCCATGGAGACATGATTGGAATTTCAATAACTTAATTCCAATCTACCACTTCTAGTGCAACCCAAGGTGAGAATAAAGACACTAAGACATATTTATAGTTATGGGGAGCTAAAGAGATCCTAAATCCAGCCAAGATGGTGGTTCATCAGAACAAAGGCCATGACCTAGGGCCCAATCTAGGTTTTATTAATTCTTCATGAGGGAAGTGGCTTGAAGATGAGAGACACTGACAGTGGTGGGAAATATGTGCGTGCCTGGGCTAAGTAAGAGGCCTGAGATCACCTCTGTGATATGAAGAGGGAAAGAAATGCAGAGATTGTAATCTGCATAACACAACTGAGGTAATATCTGATATTTTGAAGTTGATGCTTCAGTTCTGATGTACATTTTTTTCTGCCCTGGGAAGACATAGCCTCTTATCTTGAGGCTCCATCCCAGTCAATGGCTTGGAGCATGGCTCTTCATCCCAACTGGTTCAACCATGGTTTTGGGGCATCACTGGGCAGGGAAATAGCGACTGTAGTTTTGCTTGAAAGATTACAATCAGTTCCTCATCCAGTCCAATTTATATTGCTTAAAGCCAATCGAAGGGACAAAAAAATGGCCTAGCCAACTCTGTACCCATCAATATATTGAGATAGGGGTGAGTTCATCTAAAATGGAGAAAAATTACTCTTTTTTCAAGAAGAATCATCCAGGTGATTCCCCATACAAGTGGTGACCTCAAGATAAAGCCTCTCTTGGTTTATCACTCTGAAACCTCTAGAATGTTCAGAAAACTTAAAGTGATGCAGAATAGGCTAGAGGTCATGTGGCAATCTAACACAAAAGCCTGGGTAACGAGTACTTTTTCCTGAGTGGATCAGGAAGGCTTTTTGTCCTGCTGTTAAGAAACATCTAGAGGACAAAGGTTTACCACTCAAGGCTCTTTTCATCATGGATAATGCTCATACTCATCCATGAGATTCAGAAGAAGTGCTGGCTGAAGAATTCCCATTGCTCTCAGTTGAGTTCCTCCCACTTAATGCAATTCCTCTACTGCACCCTATGGACCAGCATGTTATAGATAATTGAGAAGCTATATTCCAAGGAACAGTTGCTGAAGTGCTTCCAGATGGTCTCAGATACAATTTTAAACCTTAAAGAGTTCTGGAAGGAACATTACAGTGTTCTTTCCTGTGTGGGGTTAACTGAGAAATCCTGGGCCAATGTTTCTCTAAGGACACTGAGATCAACCTGGAAGAAAGTATGGACTAAAATTATATAGGAGAGAGACTTTAAAAGCTGTGTAGTACAGCCTGAGCTTTCAATTGACTCTGTCATTGATGACATGATAGCTTTCAGTTGACCCTGTAATTGATGTTATAATAGCACAGTTCATAAATTTGCAGATAGACGGCAGGGATGTGAGGAATTGGTGAAGAGATACTCAGAGGAATTGTCTACAGAAGAACTTCAGGAACTCCAGGCTCAGCAATACAGAATGGTAGCTGAGGAGCTCTCTGAAGAGGATGAAGAGAATCAACAATCAGGGCAGCAAATTCTCCTGAAGTAAAGGAAATCCCAGAACAGTGGACAGAGCTACAAACATTTGTAGAGAAGACACACCCAAACTGAGAAAAAGTCAGTCATTGCATTCACTTGCTTAATGACACTGTCATGTCATACTACAGAACAGTAGTATCTTTTCTTTAAAGAAAAGATAGAAACAGACAACCTTAGATGAGTTTTTAGTTCTGAAAAGGTTGAGACCTAGTAAGGCAGAAGCAGGTCCTAATGGTCTATAGGCTCACCCAAGGAGAAAAAGGACACCAGAGAGTCACATTTCTGATGTTCTTAAGGAAGGAGACTCTCTTTCCAAACAATAGCCACCTTCTGTTACAGGTAGTTGAGTCAGTTAAAAATATTATAGGCAGTCAGACAGGGCTAGGCCCTCGAGGGAGCCAGCACAGAGAACCAAATGTCTTGTGATCTTAGAGGAGACAGGTACCTCCTACTTTGGGCCAGATCTCAAGACAAAAGGCAAAATAAGTGCATCCACATCTTACAAATTGATAGTTTAAATAGTTCTCTATTACCCTGAGGAAGTCAGGAGTCAACATGCCAACCTTCTATGGGATGGGTCACTGCTGTTAAGCATGCTTGCCTTGTTACCTGACTTACTTCCCCATTTGTTCCTGATTTAATAAATTTTACCTGAACAATTAATCTTGTTGGTTGACCACGGTTTTGTCCCCCCCTTAAGCTCACCTTGCCAGTTCCCATTTTTACCCACCTTGGACCCATCTAACCTCATGACTTTACTCTATAAAGGTCCCTAGAAAAGACAGAGTCCTTGGCAACCCACTCGTGACCCCTTCTGTCTCTCAGAAAGAAGCTTTGTTTCTCTCAATAAATATATTCTGCTTTTAACCTCCATTGTTTCTAAAACTATTACTTGGCTACACAATGCAACAGAGAAATGTTGGTACATGACTAAATTTACATCTCAATGAGAAAGAGAAGAAAGTTCAGAAATATACTCAGCTACATAAATGAGTTAAATACATAATATGATAAAGGTAGAAGATGTTATTTCAATTGAGAAAAAAGAGTTCAATATATTGTCAGTGATTATGGAGTAACTGTATGAAGAAAAATATAATCTTGGGAAATTATTCTATACCCCAAAATTTGTATACACTATTCCCCTACCTAAAATGTTCTTCATCTATCTGTGATTAAAAATGCCCCCTTGTCCTTCAAACTTCAAGCAACCCTTTTCTCTTGTTCTTCTGACTGAACAGTTCCTCATATAGTCAACAGGCCATACAGGAGGAGACAGGCAATCCTGGTCAGGTGTGGGAGAAGTGGAACTACAGTACCCTGAAGTGAGATGTTAGAAGTGAAGTGTGATGAATTTAGTATTTCTGCAATGAGAATTGCCTGGGGGAATCAGAATTCAAAAACATAAATTCCAACTTCATGTCAGTTCTCTACAAAGTCTTCCTAAATGTAGAAAGGAAACATTTCCCTACTCACTGTAGAAGCCTTTGTGCCAAAACTAGAGATCTGGTAATTTTGTAGGATTCCTCTCAGTTTTCCTTCATCAAATGTTTCCTCTTGATTAGTTTTAGTTTGCTTTTTTATTTTTATTTTTTCAGTGCCTTAAGTGGAAAATTAGTCAGTCTTTCTGTGTTATTTTGCTTTTCTTTTGTGTATGGGAAGGTTTGTTTTGCTTTTTTGATTTTACAGTGTTGAGAAAGAAACCCAGGGCTTTGCATGTGCCAGACAAGTGCTTTAACACTGAGCTACATCCCCAGCCCTCCCTTTTTAACATAGAAATTTCTGTCTATAATTTTCTTGCTAAGTATTTTTTAGGCTGCATCCCCTAAGATACCTTATGTTTTTGTTTTCATTTCTTCTGAAAATATTTTCTGCTTTTCTTTGCAAGCTCTTCTTTGTCCCATTGTTTGGGAATGTGGTCATTTCTATATAGTTGCCTATATATTAATTTTCATATTTTTATTATTTTTCAAGTTCATTACATTGTTTCATAGAACAAAAGTTATATAATTTCAATGTTTTTTATTTATTTAAACTTATTTCATATGGTAGCAAATTGCATATTTTGGGTTGTGTACCATATATAAACCCTTATAAAGAACATATATCCTAATGTTACAGGCAACTGAGTTAGATAGAAATATTATAGGCAGTTAGATAGGGCTAAACCCTAAAAGATTATGGGCAGTCAGATAGGGCTAAGCCCTAGAAGAAGCCAGTGCAGAAGACCAGATATCTTGCAGGAGAAAACAGACACCTCCTGCTGTGGACCAGACCTCAAAACAAAAGCTAATTCAAATGCACCAACACACTTCCTAAGGATAAGCACCAGGAATTGATATTCTAAATACGTCTCTTTTAACACCCTGAGGAAGCCGGGGAGTTACCATCCCAAACCCCTACAGGAAGATCACTGTTCTGTATTCATGCCTGCTTTTGCATGACTGGCTTCCCCATTTGTTCTCAATTTAATCAATTTTACCTAAGTAATTAATCTCATTGGTTCACCATAGTTCTGGCCCACCTCATGTCCATCTTGCAAGTTCCCATGTTTTCCCCATTTTAGACTTGCTTCAATTTTTGGTTTTACTCTATAAAAGTCACTAGTGTTAAAGGCAGCTGAGTTAGTTAGAAATACTATGAGCAGTGAGACAGGGCTAGGTCCTCAAAGGAGCCAGTGCAGAAGCCCAGATACCTTGCCAACTATGGGGGACACAGACACCTCCTGCTGTGGGCCAAGCCTCAAGACAAATGATCAAACAAATGCATCCATATCCTAAGCACTGATATTCTAAATAACTCCCTAATACCCTCAGGAGTCACCATCCCAACCCCCTAAGGAAGAGTCACTGCTCTCTAAGAATGCCCACTTTCTATGTGACTTATTTCCCCATTTGTCTCCAATTTAATCAATTTTACCTGAACTATTAATCTGTCTGCCTTGCAAGTTCCCAGTTTCCCCACCTTGAACCCATCTTACCCTCTCACGAATTTACTTTATAAAAGTCCCTAGAAAAGACAGAGTCCCTGGCAGCCCACTCAGGACCTCTTCTATCTCTTGCTCTGACAGAAGATTTCTTTGTCTAAATAAACATATTTTGTTCTTAACCTCTGATGTTCCTAAAATTCATTAGTCAATTTTAGAGAACACGAACTTGTAAGAGACATAGTAAATTAGGAGTTTCATTCTCCTATATCAGTAGAAAAGACAGTCTTTGACAACCCACTTGGGACTCTCTATCTCTCTCAAACAGAAGCTTTCTTTCTCTCTATAAATGCTTCTGCTCTTAACCTCCTTTGTTCCTAAAATTCATTCTTCGATTTTAGAGAACACCAACTCATACTGGACATCTAGTAGGTAAGTTTTGTTCTCTTATATCACTAATGCTATTGAATTAATTATTTTATAAATAGCTGTTAGGTCTAGTTGGTGTATAGTGGTGTTCAAGTACTCTATTTTCTTTTCTTTTCTTTTTTATCGGTACCGGAGATCAAACTCACGACCATGCGCTTGCAAGGCAGGCGCTTATGCCACTGAGCTAAATCTCCAGCCCAGGTACTCTATTTTCTAGTTGCATTTCTCGCTACTTGTTCTATCCACTACTGAAAGGGTGTTATTGAAGCTCAACTATAATTATTAAATTGTCATTTCTTCACTCAGTTCTTTCAGTTTTTCTCCACGTATTTCAGTATTGTTTTGTTAGATGCATATGTAACTGTTATGTCTTCCTAATGCAATCATCCTTTTATAGTTATGAAATATGTCTCTTTATCCCTAGTGATGTTTTAAAGTAATTTTTGTTTGATATTAGTATAGCCAATTCAACTCTCTGATGATTGATGTTTGCTTGATACACCTTTTTCTTTCTTTTCAGTTAAAATCAATATTTTTGAATCTAAAGTGTCTCTCCCATACATAGCAGATAGTTGAATCTTGCTTTTTATCTAGGTGTTCACATTTTGATTAGATTGCTTAATTAATTTACATATTAATTATCAATTGATTGGGTTTGTATGATTTTGCTTTTTGTTTTTTGTGACTTTAATTTTACTCTTTTCCTCTTTATTGCCTTGATTTGTGTTAATATTTCAGTACAACATTTGATCTAATGATTGTTAGAGTATTCTGGCACAATAAGGAGGCAAAAAGTACAAAATGAACAGGTTATTGAGCATGTGGAAAGGAGCAAACAACCCATGGTGGCTGGGCTGTCTCCTTTGACCAGACACAGAGAGGCTGAAGGTTATTGTTGTACTCTAACTCTTAGCACTGCCATTCTGTTCTGTATGCGCCACACCCTTTGAACTTTAAAAAGGAGAAAACAAGATGTCCCATTTCTTCAGGAATGCACAGGTGTGGGTCCCCCACATCTTTGCATGTTTTTTCCCTCTATAAACCACCCCCAAATCTTAGCCCAGTTGCACAGCAGTGTAAATTCCACCCTCACACTGTGTCACTGGTTACCAGCCTAAATAAATAAATAATAAAGTGCTCTTTTCTTTTTCCTCCAAGATCTTGGCCTTTTTTATTCTTTTTGCCTTTTTTATAATTTTCATTTTATTTTGGGGTGCAGCCTTTTGGGGCACAACATTTGGGGGCTCATCTGGGATTAACCCCAAGGACCCCCAAAAGGGCCCCCCCATTTCTTTTCTCAAGTCATTTCATTGGGTCAGTTCTCTGTAAGTATCTTTTTATGTATGCTTTTCCTTGGTTCATTTGTATTTTAGCACGCATTTGCATTTGGTAGAGGAGCCTAAGTGCTCTTTCTACACTGGAGTGGGATGCCCTCCGGGTTTGGGGGTATTTTGCTCATTGGTATGGTTGGGTATTTACCCATTTGTAATTTGTACAGTCAGGTATTGGAATTTACCTGTTTGTAGTTTGGGAACCAGGAATTGCTTTTCTCTCGACTCCGTTCCAGATTTAATATTTCTTTCTTGGACGCTCGAGAGGGGACGGAAGAGGGTGTGTGTGCATTGTTGGTGTTTTTTGTATCTTCTGTGTTGCCTTATTGTGTGTGTGTTTAACCGACCATTTTCTTACTAGTCACCATGGGACAAGGATCTTCATCTGTGCCTTTAATTCCTCTAACTCTAGTTCTTAATCATTTTAAGGAATTTAAGCAAAGAGCCCAGGGATATAGAGAACCTGTTCATCCTGGGAGACTTCACATGCTCGCTTCCTTGGAGTGGCCTTGCAGAATCCCTGAATGGCCATCTGTTGGTAGCTTTGACATGGCTATTGCGGAGGCAGTCCTGAGATATGTCTTCGGCCCTCCGACTCATCCTGACCAAATTGTCTATATACAGATTTGGATTGATCTTATTTTTGATTCTCCTCCCTGGTTAAGAAAGTTTCTTAAGGTTTCCAGGCAGCAGCCCAGTAGCCCTATATTGCTAGCACTGCTAAGAGGAAAACCGAAACCACCTCTCTGAGGAGCTACTACCGCCCACTTACTGCCTGTCAGATCCACCAGCGGCACCACCAGCACCACCAGAAGAAGAGGAACCTCCTCGAGGTCCACCAAGCCCTATCCGGACCAGGAGCCGACCACACCTGGAGTCACCAGACTCCTCCTCCACAGCCCTCACTCCCGCACTTTGCCCCTTGTGGGAGATGCCCAACTCTAAGCCCCCATTTTTGTCTATGTTCCTTTCTCTACTTGCTATCTATATAATTGGAAAGGGCAAAACCCACTGTTCTCTAAAGACCCCCAAGGTCTCATTTCTCTCTTAAAAATTCATTTTCTCCACCCATCATCCCACTTGGGATGATTGTCAGCAGGTACTGTGGGTGTTATACACCGCCGAGGAGAGAGAGAGCACATTCAGGCATTGGGATGAAGGGCAGTGCTGGACCCAGATCGCCTGAACCAGAATTTCCCTTTATCTCAACCTGACTGGAACCCCAACACCATGGAAGGTAAGGAGGCTCTAGCCCAGTATCACCAGTTGTTCCTTAGAGCCCTCAGAGGTGCTGCCAAGAGACCCACAAACAAATCTGTCTAAGGTTTCAGAGGTAAGACAATTGGCTACTAAATCTCCATCAGGTTATCTAGAGTGGTTATTGGAGGCCTATTGTCCTTAAACACCCATAGACCCGGTTTCGCCTGAGAATGCAAGGGCATTAATGTCACCTTTGTTACTCAATCAGCCCCAGATGTTAAAAAGTTACAAAAGCTTGAGGGATTTAAAGAGATGCCCCTTAGTCAGCTAGTAGAAATTGCTCATAAAGTGTTTAATAATCGGGAGAGCTGACAGGAGATCAATGGTAAAAAGGTAACCAAGGTGCTGGAAATCTTAAGTTCCAAAAGCCTGGAACCCAAGATTACTGACCAGTGCAGGATCTCCAAGAGGTAAACAAGGGAGTCATGACTCTCCACCCTACTGTGCCCAACCCCCCCTATAAGTTGCTAAGCTCGCTGAGCCCAGATCGAACTTGGTAGTCGGTACTGGACCCAAAGGATGCTCTCTTTACCCTGCCCATCACTCCGGTAAGCCAACCCATTGATTTCCTGGTAGACTCCGGAGCTGCTCATTCTGTTTTGACACAGCCATTAGGGACTCTGACAAAAAAGAAACTGAAAGTATTAGGAGCCACTGGTACTAAAAAGGTCTATCTGAAACTGCAAGCCTGGCTTGCCAGACCTGGGCAGAAGACTATCTCTCATGTGTTTCTCTGGGTACCAGACTTTCCGGATCCCCTATTAGGGCAGGACCTTTTACAAAAAATAAAGGTCCAACTCAGTTTTGAAGCAGCGGCTCCAACCGTGACGCTAAGCTCTGAAGCACCTGCACTGGATTTGCCTGATTTACACAAGCCCTTCTCTCTATGTTGATAAAAAAGGGAACCTAGCTAAAGCAGTATTAACTCAAAGCTTGGGACCTTGGCAACATCCAGTGGCCTATCTATCCAAGAGACTTGATAATGTGGCCGCTGGGTGGCCCCTCTCTCTGCGAATAGTAGCTGCAGTGGCCTTACTGGTAAAGGAAGCCCAAAAGTTGACTTTTGGACAGAAGCTTATTGTTGTTCCCTCACACTCTCTGGAAACTCTAATCAAGGCCCCGCTGAACCCATGGCTGTCCAGTGCCAGGATTATGCATTATCAGGCCCTACTTCTAGACCCTGCCTCCATTGGTTACAAGACAACTGCAGCGTTGAATCCCGCTATGTTGCTGCCCGATGGTGCTACTTCCGCATCTCTCCATGACTGTTCTGAGGTAATTGTTCACCTCCAAAGTCTCCAACAAGATTTGACTGATGAGCCCTTGCCTGAGGTCCCCTCATACATCTCTGACGGGAGTAACTATATCCATCAAGGAAAGAGAGTTGTGGGTGCAATGGTTATTACTGAATCCCAAGTTTTGTGGGCTCAAGCCCTGGAGCCAGGTACATCTGCTTAAAAGGCTGAGCTTATTGCTCTCACTGAGGTTCTCAAACTGGCAGAAGGGAAGCAAGTCAATATCAGCAGATATGCATTTAAAATGGTCCATGTCCATGGAACCATTTATCAAAAACAGGGCCTGTTGATCTCTGGGGGACAAAAGACCAAAAATGCCCCCCAGATACTTGATCTACTGGCTGCCATCTGGATGCCAGAAAAGGTTACAATTATACATTGTAGGACCCATGATCCTGTTATGAGGGGAAACAACTTGGCAGTGCCAAAGCCTGAAAGACAGCTGCAAAATCAGTGGGGACTGAGATGGCCCTGGCATTATTGTTGATTCCTCCCACTTTGTCGGAACCTGTGTATACTCAAAAGGACCTCAATCTAGCAACCCAGCTCCAAGCCAAGCCTAATATCCCTGGAGGCTTGTATCAGCTGCCTGACAAGCCAGTCCTATTGCCAGAGGTGCTCAGGAGGGAACTTATTCAGCAGACTCATAGATCAGCTCATTTGGGAGGATCAAAACTGGCTGATCTCTTTCAGAATGATATTTTATTCCTCAATTGTCCAAGCTTGCCCAGTCTGCAAGCCTCAGATGCCTACAATGTTAACTTGTAAATCCAAAGCAACAACTGCCAATTGAGGAACCATGCCAGGAGAACATTGGGAAATAGACTTACTGAAATGGGAAAGCCGTGGCTACAAGGACATAAATATTTGTTGGTAATGGTAGACACTTTCACTGGCTGCATAAAAGCATACCCTACCATGTCAGAGTCAGCTCTCATAGTAATAAAAAACTTTTATATGAGATTATACACCGATTCAGCTTGCCTTTATCTATGGGGTCTGATAATGGCCTAGCTTTCATAGCCCAAGTGATCCAAAAATTAACTCAGGCTTTACAGATTGATTGGAAACTTCATTGCACGTACCGGCCTCAAAGCTCAAGACAAGTAGAAAGGATAAATAGGACTTTAAAAATGGTGATAACTAAAATGGCCTTAAAAACTGGTGAAAACTAGGTGAGTCTCCTTCCTTTTGTCCTCTTGTGCACACGTTGTACTCCCTATGTTGCTGGAATTTCACCTTTTGAGACACTATATGGGAGACCTCCACCCCTCATCCCTAAGATATCTGAGAAAAAGCTTGCTGATCTTGCTAACCCGGACCTTATTAAGTCCCTCCAGGCAATTCAGCCCATTCTGACTTCAACTCACCCCTTGTTCAGACAACAGCACCCAGCACCTGAGGCCTCTTCGAGGGACGACCAACCTGCTGCTGACCCCAGAATGTTAGTCCTCATCAAACAGCAACACGGGGAATCCCACAAGCCTCACTGGGAGGGACCCTATACCATGGTTCTCAGCACCCCAACTGTAGTCAGGGTCACTGGAAAGCCCACCTGGATTCACTACATGCACATCAAGCTGGTCCTGACGTCCAACGATGACCACCCTCCAGATAAGTAGACTGTGCAACACTAAGGACCCTTTAAAGCTTAAGATAACCAAATGCTTTTAATGTTGTTGCTTGTTTGTGGCTTCCCTTTGGGAGCTCAGTAAGCCCCTTTTCACAACACTCTTTATGGGACCTGGTTAATAACTGACTATAATACTGGTGAGATGTTAGCAACTAATGGAACTGTCCAGGGTGTTGTAACCCTAAACCTTTGATTTCTACTGAATAAGGCCCCCACTGATGGTTTATGATTATCCAAGAGTGTAAAGGGACATCGAATGCAGTCTAGCTTCCAAAGATCTGGGGTTTTTTTTCCTTTCTTTTTAAATTTTATTTTGTTTTTTAATGGCAGATAATGGTATTCAGATTAGTTAAATTGTGGCCTTTAAAAAAGATATTTTCTTGGATTATTTAGAACATGCAAGCCTCATACTTTTAATCAGATGAAATATATATGAAATTAATGAGTTTTTCTGATTATAGATTCATCATGACTTTTCAGTACAATTGTGAGTGTCGAGACACCCACCACGTGTAGGAAGAAGACAACAGATGCCTTCTCATGCAATAGGCAAGGGGTTTTATTTTTTGTCCAAGCATGCGTGGGGCCCACCGAACACACAGGAACAGAGAGCCACGAGGTATGCCAGAGCATGGCTTTTAAACTACAGGACAAAAGAAGGCAGGGCTTTGGCAAGCACAGTTACAGAAGCAGAAGGCATTGGTTAGTTTAAATGGCTTTCTACATTCATTGGAGGGGGCAACAATAGGGTGGTCTAGAGTTGGGCGGCGGAGGGTGTTTCCTAATAATGGGCAGTAGATGCCCAGGGAAGGTACATTCCATAAATTCCTTAAACATGGGATGGGGCTATTTCTACCTTGCAACCCAGGTTTTCTAGTCAGCTTAATCCTTGTCTGAATTTAACCTAGGCAGCTTTAACTATAATGGCTCAATTCTCAGAATATTGGGAGGAGATGAGCAGCATGGAGCAGCACAGACCATGTGCTGTTAATATAAGAGAAAATTTCTCTTACATTCCCCCCTTTTTGTGTTGTGAATCTCTAATCTTAGAGATTGGGGGGTTTATTGTTGGGGTTATCTAGAATCTCATATTGTTGTCTGAGGAGCATTAGTTTTACATTGTCAATCTGACTTTGTAGTAGATTTGTTATTCTATTTAATATGCAGGGTCCTATAGTTATTATTAAGAGTAGCACAATCAAGGGTCCCATTAGGGCCGACAGTAAGGTGGTGAGCCATGGAGACTGGCTGAACCAAGACTCAAATAAGCCTTGTTGGGCTTCTTGTTCTTTTATTCTTTGGTTTAATATTTCCCTGAGTTTGGCCATGGACTCTTTAACAACTCAAGAATGATCCACATAGAAGCAGCATTGTTCTTTTTTAGGCTGCACACAATCCCCCCTCCTTACGGAAAAGTAAATCAAGTCCTCATCTATTCTGTAGAACTACCTCTGAAAGGGAGGTCAGAGAGTTTTGGAGGGCCAGGATAGATGTTTCTATGGCCTTTAAGTCTTGGTCTATTGCTGCTTGTAATTGACTAGTCTGTTGGTTGCCACGTATAATGGCAGCTGTCCCTGTGCTTATACCGGCTGTGGTGGCTATTCCCATGAGAACTGCCAGAGTTATAGAGATTGGTTCCTTTTTGTATCTAGTTTGGTCTGATAGTTTATCTTCTAGCTCCATCCCTGAATGATAGAGGATTCGGGGGTATATAGAGACCAGTACACAAAAGTTAACAGAGTTATTGAAAACTTCTGTAGATACACAGGGGGTGATTCCAGTGTCACATGCCCATTTTAAACCAGTGGGAGGTTGAAGGAACTTATCTTTCTCTTGGACTTGATTAACAGTAGTACATAAAGTTTTAATGTGGGAAGGAGGATTACCTATACAGGTCCCCTGTCCCGTAACATCAGACAAGGTAAGTTTAAGGTCATTGTCCCAGTCACAGGATGAGCCAGAAGAGAGGGTAGCATATGGTTCTTTTACAGCTACTCCCTCATAGTAAGGTGGTGAGGCAGATAGGCAAAGCCAGCATGACTGTGTAAGGTCAGCTCGAGAGTGATTAAGGGTAGAATAGGCTCCCAGGGTTAGGTTATATAACCGGTCACCGGGAGTTGTTAGTTCATTGGGAATGGGAGTTGTGGAGCTGGTGGAGCTACAGGGAGTATAGTCGAGTTTTAGAGGGGTCGTGGGTCTTAATTGAGGAGGTGGATTCTTTTTAGTTAGCACAGAGTTGGGTCCTATTCCAATAGCTTTTTTGGGGAACTTCTTCCTTTCTAATTTGTATCAGTCCTCCTGTATCTGTGCCATCTTCTACATATCTGATTCCCCAAATCATCCCCATTAGCCATTTGGGTTCAGTGGGGGTAGTAACATTTATATATATGGTTTTGCAGGGGGGTTTTCCTCCAGGCCCCCATCTGCCTAACCTACAGTTCCCAACGGGACCAGTATGGTGGTATGGGTGACAACCTTTGGGGGAGAGTCCAATTTTTAGGTGCGGGTCAGGGGAGGTAATGCTCCAGGTAGTTGCTAAAGTTTCACATCCCCAATAGGCACAGTAATAATGCCCCGGACTATTACAGTAACCCTTTCCAGGGTTAGACGCAGGGCACATGTAAAGATCTCCCTGGACACAGCACGACTGATGAGTGGTTAACTGACAGGGGGGTATCTGAAAAGATGGTTCCCCTGCCCCTTCCCAGGTACGTAAAGTCTCTCCATCTTCCCATCTATACACTGTCCATTTCCAAGGTTTGTGGGGATTGGGATTGAGTTCCCCGAGGGGAAAGAGGAGGAGGAGTAGCAACCCTATGAACCTGTAACTTGAGGGGATTTTCAGTATTTTCCAACCTCCATTGAGGCTCTGGCGGTGGCGGTGCTGGCTTGAGGTGAGATGTGTGGATCCAGGGCGTGATGCCATCCACCTTGACTGCCTTAGGAGTTGTAAAGAGCACTTAAAAAGGTCATTTCCAGTGAGGTTCTAGGGTCTGTATCTGATGGCGACGGACGTAGATGAAGTCTCCCACATTGTATTGGTGGTGAGCGGGTCCGTCACTTGGCTGGTAGACCGAGGAGAGCTGGAGCCACAGGACCTTTTGAATTCGGTCTAGAGCCTGGAGTTTATCAATTAAAAAGGTATGGGGTAAATGGGTGTCCTTAAGTAGGGGGCTGAGGTCTTGGATGGGAGGAGGGGTTCCATATAGGATCTTGAAGGGAGTTAGATTAGGCGGCTGAGAAGAAGGAGTGTTTCTAGCTCTGAACAAAGCATAAGGTAGGAGCATGGTCCAGTTGTTGGTGCCAGTCTCTTTGGCTAATTTTGTCAAGGTCTCTTTGATTGTTCTATTCATTCTCTCTACCTGTCCTGAACTTTGGGGTCTATAGGCACAATGAAGTTTCCAATCAATCCCCAATATCTTGGCCAATCCCTGACTTACCTGAGCCACAAATGCCAGCCCGTTATCAGACCCAATTACCTTTGGCAGGCTGAAACAGAGGAAAGATCTCTTCCATCAATTTTTTAACTACCATTGGTGCAGTCTCCCTTTTGGTAGGGAATGCCTCGGTCCGTCCTGAGAAAGTGTCTATAAAGACTAACAAATATTTAAGCCCATATCTAGTTGGCTTTATCTCAGTAAAATCCACTTCCCAGAATTGTCCCAGCTGGGTTCCTCGTAATCTCTTTCCTTTGGGGATTTGGAGAGGAAAGCGTTGACAACCTGGCAAGCTTGGCAACTTTTGTTAACTTGTTCTGCTAGTTCCTTAATTTGGGTGGCTGACAGTTGACTATCTGTTGATTGATTTCTGGCTAATAAGCATAACTTTTTTTCCCCAGATGGGTTAACTTATGGGCCTGTTGGAAATAGGCTAGAAGTTCTGCTTTTCCCATCTTGGGAGTTTGGAGAGGCTCCTTTGGACAGGTCTCTGATAGAGTATTGACCTCCAGGAGCAAAGTGGTGGGGGCACTTAAGGCCGCCTGCTTCGCAGTTTTATCTGCATGGTTGTTGCCTTGTATTATTGGGCCTGTACCTTTCTGGTGGCTATTGCAGTGCACTATGGCCAATTTTTGTGGCAAAATGATAGCCGCCAAGGGCCTAAGAATTTCCTGTTTGTTTTTGATCTCCCTTCCAGCAGAAGTTAGGAGTCCTCTCTGCTGGTAAATAGCCCCATGTACGTGTGCTGTGGCAAAAGCTTAGCGGCTATCTGTATAAATGGTTGCCCTTTTTCCTTTTGCCAACTCTAAAGCCTTTGAAAGGGCAATTAATTTTGCCCTCTGTGTGGATGTGCCTTCTCTCAGTCCTGATGACCAGATAACTCGAGTTCCATCTGTAACCGCAGCCCCCGCGTGTCTCTTACCTTCTAGTAGGAAACTGCTGCCATCGGTGAACCAGTTTACCTCAGCTTCTGGGAGTGGGCGGTCTGTCAGGTCTCGGCAAATTCCAATTTCCTCTGCCAGAATCTCTTGACAGGTATGTAGGATTGGCTCAGATGTCTCATCAGGCAGTAGAGTGGCCAGATTGAGGGCAGTTGGAGGGCTGAATATTATTCGGTCCTTATTGAGCAGGAGCCTTTGGTAGTAAGTAATCCTGGCATTGGAGAGCCATCTATCCAGGGGCTGTCGGATGACACTTTCTAATGTGTGTGGGCTATTATGGTCAGTTTCTGTCCCAGAGTTAGTTTATCTGCATCTTTAGTTAAGATAGCTGCTGCGATAGCCCTTAGACAATGGGGCCTTCCATTTGCCACAGGGTCTAATCTCTTTGACAAATAGTCTACAGGTTGCCTCCATGGGCGGAAGGCCTGAGTTAACACTTCTTGAGCTACTCCTCGCTTTTCTTCAATATAGAGAGTGAAGGGATTTTCTATATTGGGGAGAGCCAATGCAAGGGCAGATAACAGGGTCTTGATCTGATCGAAGGCCTGTTGCTGGTCTGCACCCCAGGTAAAGGTGGTGTCTCCCTTTAGGAGGGGATAGAGGGGAGCAGCCAAGGAGGTGAACCCTAGGATCCATAGGCGGCAGAATCCTGCTGTCCCCAGAAATTCCCGCAATTGTCTCTTACTCATGGGTGGGGGAATTTGAGTAACAGTCTTTTTCCTGGCTTCCGTGAGCCATCGTTTTCCATTTTTGAGGGTGTATTCTAAGAAGACGACTTCTTTTTGGCAAATTTGGGCCTTTTTAGCAGAGGCTCTATATCCCAATCTGGCTAACTCCTGTAAGAGCTCCCATGTTCCATACATACAGTCTGTTTCTGAATCTGCAGCCAGCAGAAGGTCGCCTACGTACTGAAGCAGAGTTACAGCAGGGTGTTGGATTTGAAAGGTGGCCAGGTCCTTGTGGAGAGCTTCATCAAAGATGGTAGGAGAGTTTTTAAATCCCTGAGGGAGGTGAGTCCAAGTCAGCTGTCCTGATGTCCCTGTGTCAGGGTCTGTCCATTTGAAGGCAAACAGAGGTTGGCTATCTTTATGTAACAATAGACAAAAGAAAGCATCTGTTAGGTCCAGTACCGTATACCAAGTCTTTTCGGGACCAAGAGTGCTAAGCAGATTGTAGGGATTAGGCACTGTAGGATGTATATCCTTATCCTATTATTTACTTCCCATAAGTCTTGTACTGGCCTGTAGTCCCCTGTTCCTGGCTTTTTGACCGGTAGCAAGGGGGTATTCCAAGCCGATTGGCATGGTACTAACACTCCCAAATTGAGGAACTTTTGTATGTGTTTCTTTATCCCTTGATGAGCCTCCTTGCTTATATAATATTGTTTGATGCGGACCAGTGAGGCGGATGCCTTTAGGGATATTACCACAGGGGGCTGTAACGTGGCTAGTCCTAGTCCAGCTGTTTCAGCCCACGAGTCAGGGAATTCTATCAACCAGTTCTGGGGTATAGCCGGGGCTGTGGGCTGACTATAAAGTTGGTATTCATCATCTGTTGCCAAAGCCAGCATAGTCACCATAGGTTGGCTCACCAGGGGGTTGAGAAAAGTCACTTGGGGCCCTTGAGGCTTGAAAGTTATTCTAGCTCTTAGTTTAGTTAGTAGATCTCTCCCCATAAGGGGAGCTGGACACTCTGGTATCACTAAGAAGGAATGTTGGACTTTACCTCTACCTAGGTCCATAGTCCTTTTAGTGGTCCATGCTCTGTATTTGCTCCCATTAGCCCCTTGAACCAAGGACCTCTTGGATGAGAGAGGTCCTAATGGGGCCTGAAGAGCAGAAAAGAGAGCTCCCATATCTACTTCAAAGTCGGTTGGTGTCCCCTCCACGTTAAAAGTTACCCTGAGCTCGGGAAGCCCTGTCCCCTCTAGTCTTCTCCTTCCAAGGCCAGCACACTAGGTTGGTGTTGTTGAGCCTCTAAGGCCTGTTCTCTTTGTCTTTTTCTTTTAAGCTTGAGGCAATCTTTGATGAGGTGTCCCAACTCCTTGCAATATGTGCATTTGGTCAAGAGGAGGGCGGTGTGGCTTATCCTCATCTCTATTTCCCTGAACTCCTTTTACTACTGTGGCCAAGATTTTTGTCAATTCCTTATTCCTCTTTTTATCTCTGGTTAGTTCTTTCTCCTCTCTCTCTTTTTCCTTTCTCTGTTCTTTCTCCTCCTCTGTCTCTCTCTTGTAATATACCTTATCAGCTTCTTTTACCAAATCTCTTAAAGTTAAGTCTTGTAACCCATCTAGTCGTTGGACCTTATGCCTAATGTCTGAAGCCGACTGACCTATAAAGGCCATGGCAACAGATGCCCGTTGTCCCTCATCTTGAGGGTCAAAGGGAGTGTACCTACAGTAAGCTTCCATTAGTCTCTCTAAGAACATTGAGGGCGACTCAGTAGGTCCTTGAAGGACCTCCCTTACCTTAGCCAAATTTGTAGGCTTCCTAGCAGCTGCTCGGAGACCTGCCACTAGAGTCTGGCGATAGATGGACAGATGCTCCCTACCTTCCGGAGTATTGGGATTCCAATCAGGGCAGCGCAACGGGAAGAAGTCATCAATGATATTTGGGAGCTGAGTAGGTCTCCCATCCCGTCCCAGCACAAGTTTTCTGGCCTCTATGAGGATTCGATCCTTTTCTTCGGTGGTGAACAAGGTCCCCAGCAACTGTTGGCAGTCGTCCCAGGTAGGCTGGTGAGAGAACATGAGAGACTCCACCAACCCAGTTAACCTAGAAGGTTCCTCAGAAAAAGGAGGGTTGTTATTTTTCCAATTGTATAAGTTGGAGGAGGAAAAGGGCCAGTATTGGAGTGCTGGCATTTCTCCCCCATTTCCATCATCCAGCATGGGTCCATGTGGTCTGAGGGGGAGTGTGATTGCCGTTCCATCTTGAGGGCCCAGGGCTCGCCGACTTCGGGTTCCTTGGGCTGGCCCATAGTCTGTAACATCAACTGAGGTGTCCTGCGGAGTCAGCTCAGGGGTAGAGGGTGAAGAAGGTGGGGTAGGAGAAAGGGGAGGAGCGGTGGCAGCAGTTGCCTCGATTGGAACAGAGGGTGGAGGAGGGTAAGGAGGAGGTATCCCGGAGTCCAATAGGATTAGGTCAGACTGCGATTCAGGCAGAACCGGAGGAGGGAGAGAAGGGTAGAGGTTGGGAATTGGGGATCGAGCAGGTTGAGCTTTTGCAGGTAAAAGGGTGGCGGGCTCGGGTAGAGCTGGAGTTAAAAAGGGTCTTACCCATTTTGGGGGATATTCACATAAGTCTTGCCACACCACAATGTAAGGTTGTTGGTCAGGATGTCCCTGTCCCCCAGAGTGGAAGATTACAGTCTTAACCACTTGAGTAAGGGGGATGTGGAAAGTCCCCTCTGGCAGCCATCCCACCTGAAATGTAGGCCACTCTGATGAGCAGAACATCTGCCATTTACCCTTTTTGACAAGCAAAGAAAGATTATTAGCCCTCTCTCGTATTTCCGACCAATGACCTAGGGTGAGAGAGAGAGGGGTAGATGTTGTCTGTACCATGGTGGGAGCTGTGGAGCAAAATAAGGTTAGTGGTGCCAAACAAACAAAAATGAACAAACACTAAGGCCAAGACAATGAACAAATGCCGGCTAAATGACTAACGGTGACTCCACCGCAAGGTAGGCAAAAACTTCCTCAGAGGAGGAGATGGGATCTAAGGAACGACTAATGGTGACCCCACCACAAAGTAGGCTCAAAAGAGCCTATGATCCCCAGGGCATCCCCCGGGGGAGTGACTCATGACTCAGAAGCCCAGAGGCGAGCCACTTGGACCAAGAGCTCATGCGTCTTGGTGCCAGTCACAACAAAACTAGGCGATCGCAAAGAGAAAGTAAGACAGAGAGGGACATGGAAGAGAGGTAGAAACGGCCGTACTTACCCCGAGAGGTGGCTGTTGAAGTCTCCCGATGCAGGGGGCCATCCCTATCTCGGTGGAACCTCCAATGTGAGGGTCGAGACGCCCGCCGCTTCTAGGAAGAAGACAACAGACGCCTTCTCATGCAATAGGCAAGGGGTTTTATTTTTTGTCCAAGCATGCGTGGGGCCCACCGAACACACAGGAACAGAGGGCCACGAGGTATGCCAGAGCATGGCTTTTAAACTACAGGACAAAGGAAGGCAGGGCTTTGGCAAGCACAGTTACAGAAGCAGAAGGCATTGGTTAGTTTAAATGGCTTTCTACATTCATTGGAGGGGGCGACTATAGGGTGGTCTAGAGTTGGGCGGCGGAGGGTGTTTCCTAATATGGGCAGTAGATGCCCAGGGAAGGTACATTCCATAAATTCCTTAAACATGGGATGGGGCTATTTCTACCTTGCAACCCAGGTTTTCTAGTCAGCTTAATCCTTGTCTGAATTTAACCTAGGCAGCTTTAACTATAATGGCTCAATTCTCAGAATATTGGGAGGAGACGAGCAGCATGGAGCAGCGCAGACCATACACTGTTAATATAAGAGAAAATTTCTTTTACACAATCATTTGTGATATTTGCATTATATGCTAAAATTCAGAATTTTCCAAATACTGAAATTCTACCAGCATTCTTGGTTAAACCATGCATGCAAAATTTAAAATTTTTGTATTTCAAATTTACAGTAAAGTGTAGCATTTTAAGATGATAAAAATACATGAAATGATTCAATATTTTAGACTACTAAAGGAAAATCACTTCAAGGATTTTATTAAAAGTTTTAATGTTTTCTAAAAAATGAGAAGCAGGAAATTGACTAGTAATAAGTAAAAAAAAAAAGAGGGACATAGAAAGTGGTTTTGTCTTCAAGTAAAATGTCTGGCTGTGCCAAAATGTAAAAAAAAAATTAAAAAAAGCTCAACTTAAAGGTGTGTAGTAAGTTATAAAAAGATTAAAGAGATGTAAATTTTATTTGCCTTGGTTTATAATACCTGCCAGTAACAGGTTTGAAAAGAAACAAATCTGTTCAGAATTTGACAGTATTAGATAAGTTTTGATAGATTTATTCATTAGACTGTTGAACCTTTACTGCAAAATGTTTCCATTAAAATGAGATTATACTCTCAGTATTGTTCATACTCGCCCAAGAAGAAATTCTTCTGTTATGCTTAGAAATGTATTACTTAAAATTGAGATGGCTAGATCAATAGGATTAAGTATATCTAGTTTCATAGTAGGAGACCAAAACTATAGACACCTCACTACACTCATTAACCAAGACCTAGCTAGCCTTGGCAACTCTATATCTAAATTAAAAAATTCGCTAAGCTCCTTAGCTGAAATGGTTTTACAAAACTGCTGAGGCTTGGACCTTCTTTTTCTAAAAGAGGGAGGTCTCTGGCCTTAGGGAAAACCTGTTGCTTATATACAAACCACTTTGGAGCTATTAGACAAAATATGGCTGCCCTTAAGAAATGCCTACAGGAAAGGGAACAAGCTCAACTGACAGAACAAAATTGGTTTAAATGTTGGTTCTCATTCTCCCCTTGGTTGTCCACCCTTATATCAGCAGCCATAGGACCCCTAATAGTGCTTTTAGTTGGTGTAACTATCAGCCCCTGTATCATAAATAACCTAGTATCTTATGTAAAAGTCCAAATACAGGCTTTCAAGCTGATGATCTTAGCTACCCAGAGTTATGAGCTAGTACCTGTAGATTCAACTATGAGCCAATGATTTGGCTCACTGACAAAAATCCGTGGGGAATGTTGTACTCTAACTCTTAGCGCCGCCATTCTGTTCTGTACGTGCCACACCCTTTGACCTTTAAAAAGGAGAAAACAAGATGTCCCATTTCCTCAGGAATGCACAGGTGTGGGTCTCCCACATCTTTGCTGGTTTTTTCCCTTTATAAACCACCCCCAAATCTTAGCCCAGTTGCACAACAGTGTAAATTCCACCCTCACGTTGTGTCACTGGTTACCAGCCTAAATAAATAATAAAGCGTTCTTTTCTTTCTCCTCCAATATGTCTTGGCCTTTTTTATTCTTTTTGCCTTGTTTACAAATTTCATTTTATTTTGGGGTGCAGCCTTTTGTGGTATAACATTTATATGACCTCTGATTGGAAATGGCACATGGGGCGGATATTTCTGACATGTGAGGAACAGACTGGAATTCTCTTTCCTTGCAAACAGGAAAGGTAGTTGCAATTAGGGCTGAAGAAGAAGTAGGAAGTGGTAAGCATTTCTGCTTTGGCCATCTGCCACATTAGACCACTACCATAATTGTACAGTAATTTATACTAGGGCAAGAACCTTTCAATGACTTTATAGTTTTCACTATATTTTTAAAATGTATTTTCTTGGGCCAGGGATTTAGCTCAGTGGCTTAAGTGCCTGCTTGGCAAGCACAAGGTCATGAATTTGATCCATGGTACCAAAAAAACAAAGCAAAACAAAAATGTATTTTCTTAATACTCTAGGGCTTTTACAGACATTTTAATTTATCAGGTCTAATTCAGATTTATATTGACAATGACAGTGAGATATAGAAATATTAGTCTTCTAGAACTCTATTTCTTCTTCAACTTTTATAAAGCTACATTGTTCTTTATATTATAGTCATAAATATTACAAATCCAATAATACATTGCTATTTTGGTTTTTTCTTCTATTTTTTTAATATAGGGTCTCAATGTGTGAGTAGCCTTGAGTTCACTATGTAGCTCAGGCTGGCCTTGAACTCACAGCAATCCTCCTGCCTCAGCCTCCCAAGTGTTGGGGTTACAAACATGTGCCACCATACCTAGCAATAATACATTGCTATAATTATTAATTTGTATAATTTTATGCCTTTCAATAACAGTTGAAAATATATTAATAATGTGTTTTATGAATCTTGTCTTTACACATCCAGTTACCTTTGTTTTTCCTATGGATTCAAATTACCATCAGGAGTCATTTTTGTACTTTAATAGAACTTCCCTTCCTCTGTGCTGTTATTGCCAATTACTTTATATTTCTATACATTGTTACTATGACATTACAATTTTATAGCTGTTGTCTAATGTTGCTTTTTATATTAGTTAACAAAAGATCTGATAAGAAACATACATTTATGATGCATGCCACTTTCACCTACATAATTAATTTTATCAAACCTCTGAGGATTTTTTTAGTGTAAATTTAGATTAATATGTAACATCACTTGGTTTCTGAAGAACTTCTTTTAGTACTTTTTGCTAGCAAATAATTCTGTCAAGCTTTGTTTATCTGGGAATGTGCTTATTTTGCCTTTACTTTTGAAAGATATTTTGCTGAATATAAAATTATTCTTGGTCAATTTGGTTTGTTTCTTTTGATACTTCAAATATGACACACCACTGCATTCTTTTCTCCTTTTTTTCCTAAGGAGATGTCAGATGTTAATCTTATTACGGTTCCCTTGTGTTTGTATTTTTGCATTGTTCTTATTTGGATTTCATAGAACTTTTGGGGTGGATTAACTAATGTTTTTCATCAAATTTGGTAAGGTTTCATCCTATATTTCCTCAACATTTGTCTTTTGATCTCTTTTCTATCCTGTTGCACTTCCAAAACATGACTATTAGTACTTTGAATGTTTCAGATTTCTCCGAGATTCTGTTCATTTTCTTTCTTGTTGTTTGTTTTTCATATTATATAACCTTTCAAGCTTAATGGTTAAATGGTTAAATTTGAATCTACTGTTTAATCCCTCTAGTAAATTTTGTTTTTTAAATAATCTTTACTGATATTATCTCTTTGATGATGTAGCAGAAAATCCCCCCTCAACTAGTATACTTCAGATTCTGTTAGTTACGCAGGTAACTTCTAGTTTAGTTCCTGTTGCTACTGTCTCCTGGAAATGGCAGACCACTATGATGCATATTATAAGAACCAATCAAAGGGACAAGTGATTTAGTACAGAAGCATAAGCACCTGCCTTGCAAGCATGAGGCCATGAGTTCGATCCTCAGTACCAAAAACAAAAAAATAACAAGAACCAAACAAAGACAACCAAATATTCTACTTCTATATTTCCTGCTTTCAGACTCTATAAAAATGCTAGCCAACCACTGCCTAGGGCCTGACAGGGTGATGAAATCCCTATCAGAAATCAAAAAGATGGGCACCTATTGGTATCCATCATTGTTAAACAAATCTGCCTCCAAATCCTGGGAGACATTTTGGTGTTTATGTTTGCAACTGCATCTGGTGCACTGGCTGGGAAAAATTGTTTTGGTGGAAGCAGTAGACCTTTTTGTTTTCAGAGCAACTAAGGGTTTATATGAAGGCTCATAGTTCAGTTCACTGTGCAGACTGTCTCTGTAGGAGACCCTTAGACAAAATAACTTTGTCCAAGGTGACCACAGCATATCTAGCCTGTCAGATTTCATTTCTAACAGCTACTTCCATCTGTAAACAGAATGCACTCAGCATCTGTCAATTGTTCATTTTTTAAGTCTAGTCAGCTTGAAAACAGTTCATCAGTCAATGCCAGGTAATCATGGTCTGGTGGACCCAGTGGGAGCTGCAGTTGTGTCTGACAAGAATGAATTCAGCATACCATGCTGGCCCTCATGGACAGAGCAATGACCTCTCTATGTCCCAACAGAAAAGCATGCCTTTGAGATTTCTCAAGTCCCCTTACAGGTCAGAATTCCAAGCTCCTGCTAAGCAACTCACATCAGATCCATAAGGGAGGATGATGCAATCTACTTGCCTGCCTGATACCTGTAAGATCCTTGGGGGCATGAAGTTTCAGTTTGTATCTACTCAGTTTGAACAGAAGGAGAGCTCAATCACATCTAGTTAGTTAGTCCTCCCTATGGTTGAGGGAGATGTTTTAACTTGAGTACTGGGTGAATGATTGCATGAGTGTAACAGATGGTGAAAGTAATAGATTGTTCTGTCTGTGTTCCATGGTAAGGAGGAGGAATTCTTTTCCAAATTACAGAGCTTGATTGGGCCCCATCCTATGGTTCCATAAATGCATCTAGATAGGACAAAATGGGGAACTACTGGTGCTTCTCTGTAGTTCAAACAGTACCAACATTGCCAAGAGGCAAGATGGCAGGCAGGCATCTGAATGGTCTCTCTTTGAGGGGCACCCACCCTTTGTTGTGCCATTATTCAAGGGTACACCACATACACATAGGGAGCCAGAAATGGGAATTAACTATTTCAAACCCATGGTCCTTGACTGCAAGCTCAAGAATTTTAAAAAGGGGGGGGTGGGGATTTAGCTCAGTGGCATAAGCACCTGCCTTGCAAGTGTGCAGTTGTGAGTTCAATCCCCGGTACCAAAAAAAAAAAAGAATTTTAAAAAGGAATTTTCTAGTGATTATGGCATTAAAATGAAATAAAAGTGCTGCATTTAAGCAAGGCTACTCCTAGGCCTGAACAACGACCTGAGAATTCAGCCTTTTCAGATGCTACTGCAGCTCCCACTGGGTCCAATAGACCATAATTACCTGGCATTAACTAATGAACTATTTTCAAGTTGACTAGACTTAAGAAATGAACAATTGCTGGGGATTTAGCACAGTGGCTTAAATTGCCTGCCTAGCAAGTGCAAGGTCCTGAGTTCAATCCCCGGTACAAAAAAACAAGCAAGCAAACAAACAAACAAACAAAAAACAATTAACAGATGCTGAGTACATTCTCTTTACAGATGGAAGTAGCTGTTAGAAATGGAGTCTGACAGATTAGATATGCTGTGGTCACCTTGGACAAAGTTATTTTGTCTAAGGGTCTCCTACAGGGACAGTCTGCACAGTGAACTGCACTATGGGCCCTCATATAAACCCTCAGTTGCTCTGAAAACAAAAAGGTCTACTGCTTCCACCAAAACAATAAAACATCCGGAGCCATGAAGAAAAAGCCATGACATCCTATGCCTATCCAGCACCTGCTTCACTGTCTGCCATTGATGCCAAAGCTGCATTCAAAACAATCCAGTCCAGATTCCTAAGCTTTCTCTGGGAATCCAACTGACTAAAATATCATCCTTTGAAAATACTAAAGTAAAGCCTTATAAGGGTACAGATATCTATTGGTGCTTATATGTACCTGCTCAGGCTGGCCCAAGACATTCACTACCTGCACTGAGAAGATAGCAGAAGTTTGTAAGGTCCTGCTGTGAGAAATCATTCCTAGATATGGCCTTCCCTTGATTATTAGCAAGAAAAATGGACTGCAACTGTAGCACAGATAAAACTGGCAGAAGGCTAAAAGAAACTTCATACAACATACAGACCACAAAGCTCTAGAAAAGTTAAGGAAATAAAAACATAACCCTACAAAAACAGCTTGTAACCAGCTCTATAAAAATTCAGCTAAAAGACCACCTATACCTGTAGACACCCCTGAACACACATATAACCCAGGTGCATATTAACTACTTCAACAGCTCTTAAGTTTCAGAAATCCAACCTTAGATTAACCATTCCAGTGATTACTAGAGAGTTTACCTGAACCAGATAGCTCCTGTGAAGCTGACTTTGAGAAGATGATGCACTCAAAACCTTTCTTTGGTCACTCTGAATGCAACCATGTATGGTTGCAGCTTTAGGACACTGTTCACAGGATTGCTCCATGCCTAAATGCATTACTCCTCTTGAGTTTTGTGCCTTTTCAGGCTGCTTACCCCAGTCTTGCTTCCATTTCTGTTTACATATGTACTTGATATTGTATTGTCTAACTTGGATTTTGCTCCCTGCTCTCCTGCCAGCTGTAATTTTTGCCTTAGCTTTATGGATGGATGCCTTGAGAGAATAGAAAACAACCATTAAGACACTTCCGCTTATGCTACAATTGATCACAATTTGACAAATGTCCAAGACCCTTTGGACATGCTCCAGGATCAAATCAACTCCCTTGACAAAGTAGTGTTACAGAACAGATGGGCCTAAATCATGTCACGTCCTAAAAACAACTCAGGGAGAAACTCTATAATAAGAGAGTAAACCATAAACTCCTGGTGGAAAGTTTCCATTCTTGGGGGACTTAACTAGGGCCCATCCTAGGACCACTACAGCCCTAATAATACTGCTTCTAGTTGGGCCTTGTCTCAGAAGATCTCATGTAACATGCTCAGCAAAGATTTGCCAGTAAACTAAAAGAGGTAGGAAATGTAGCAGAAAATGCTCTTCCTAGCTAGTATACTTCAGTTCGTGTAAGTTGCCCAGATAACCTCGTTTAATTTAGTTCCTGTTACAGTTCCTGCTATTACTGTCTCCTACAAATGGCTAGCCATTATGATTCATATTGTAAGAATCAATCAAAGACAACCAAGTACTCTGCTTATAGATGCTATAAAAATGCTAGCCCACTACTGCTTGATATTTTGGCAGTTAAGTCCTTATCAGTGCCCATTGTTGTTAAATAAATTTGCCTCCAAATCCTGTGTGACATTACAGTGTTTCTGTTTGCAACTGCAATGACACACTGTCTTCATATTTTACTTTTTGTTTTTAGTTTTTATTGTATTTTGGGGTGTTTGTTTGAGGCAGGATCTTGCTATGTAGTTCAGGCTGGTTTTGAACTCATCATGTAGCCTGAGCTGGGCTTGAATTTGCAACTACAGTCCTGCTTCTGCTTCCCAAATGCTAGGATTATAGGTGTGCACCACCATGCCTGACATGGCTTACTTCTTTAAGAATGGTTCCTTCTAGCTTTTTAAAAACACATAATGATTGCATTCATATCTTTATTAATTTGGGACCTTTTCACAGGCAATTTCTGCCATCTGCTTTTCTTCCCCCTGTATATAGGTTAATGTTTCCTCCTCTACATATCTTGTAATTCTTTGTTGAAAATTGGACATCTTTGATAATGCACTATGAAGGTTCTGATGCCTTCAGTGCTTCTAATTTATTTGTTTAGTTACTTGGTTATTTTGCCATGTTAATAAAGGCTATTCCTCACCCATGCATAGCCTGTACAGTGATAGTGAAACTTTTGGAGATTTCAGTTATGCAAACAGGCTTCATTAGCACTAAGTTCACTACCACTAAACTATGATAGTGCCATTCTGAGGTATAGCCCTAGGTGGGCCAAGACAGCTCCCTCCTTGACCCCACCTACCCACAGTCCTTTTTACTCTCTTATTTTCCTGTAAATTTCTACCTTATGAGCCACTATTGCTATCATACTTAGTTGTTAGTGCACACTAATTATTAGCTTACTCCATTGTTTTCCATAATGAACTAGAGCATAAATTGTTAAACAATGCTAGCCAATTAAATGCTGCTTCTCAGCACTCACTGAATCCTGTCTTTGAGGCTTCTTCCTAACATCAGGAGGGCTTTTCTTAGATAGCTGATTCTCTCTTTCAACATCAAGCTAACCTATAGTTTTGCTCTCATTTGTTACCACTGCTATTAAGGGGATACCAATCTCTTCTAAATTGCTCACCAGCAAGATCTTCATTTTTTATAGGAACTGTACACTTGCACTTTACCACTCTTTCCAAAGTCAATCCCTGTAGGGTGAGACTGGACTCTTCCTATTGGAAGAAATTTTGCTTCATAGATGGGGTCAGACACTGTTTTTTCTTTTTTCTTTTTTCTTTTTAATCAGTACCAGGGATAGAACTCATGACTGCATACTTGCAAGGCAGGTGCTTACAGGCCTCTGTTACTGTAGTTGTGATACCTCTCACAGGCAAGACTATGGATGCAGGAGGCAGCCCTGGTCTTCCTGGTTTATCTTTTCTCCCCAGGCTGGAGCCTCTTCCCTACAAGCAAGCTGAGGTAAGGGTTACTGAGGCCCAGTGTTTATGGCATACTGTTAATAGGGCAGTTTCTGTCCTACAAGTAGTAGCTGGAGAAAGGAAGGGATTTGTCTTTTTGGAATAGAAATTTTGCAGCAGAGTTGGGGAAGGGAGAGAAAGATGGACAGATAAATGGAAGAATGGATAATCAGGGTGATTTCTAAGTTTCCAGTCACTAGTTTATGAACATAAGAAATGAGTGATTTTGGTTTTTTAATAGTAATTAGAACTGATGTTGGCTATCAGTAGTGGCTGTATAATTAGCAGGGCATAGTGAAGAAATGAATATGGCATTTCTTTCTCAAAAATTATTAAGAACTTCAAGATGACAACTGTAGATCATTAAAACATGCTTTAGATCTTCCCAAGCACAAGGAAGTTTCTGTGTAATTGCACAGGACACAACTATGAAACCATCCTTGCTTAGTCAAGTCCTAGAGTAGAGTCCTGAGGGACTCCTGCTGTGACAGGTATTATCCCTTAGTTGCTGTGTCCAGGAGCTTCTAGTTAGGGGTTGGAGTAACCCCAAGTAGCTGATGACAGATGAGTAAGAGGGGCCATGACTCAGGGCACTGTCTAATCATCAAATATTGGAGAAATAGTCAATATTTTAAATGCCATCATGCTTTAAAAAATGTCAACTTGAAATTTCATTAAATCTCGGGCTCATTAATATAGACAATTAAATTAGGTAGAAATATTATAGGCAGTCAGACAGGGCTAGGTCCCTGTTATGGAATAAAAACTGGTGGTTAACTTAGCACCATCTTAATTAAATCAGCATGGTGCTGATTGTAGATGTTCTACCTGAGGAAATTTGGCAGCATAGATAGAGACCTGGAGAAGAAGAAGCAAGGTGTTGTATGTTTCTCTAAATGTTGTTGTTTGAGCTGTTGATTCTCCTGGAGGAACTCATCATGACTGGCTTCCCCAGTGTAAGTTCAACCATTGTCAACAGAGGAGCTCAGGACCTTGTTGGTGAGATTCACTGTGGTTCACTTTGGGGGAGCTCTGGTCCTTACACTGAGCATTGCTTCCTGGCTCGGGAGGGGAAGATGTATGCTGTTCAATCTCCAGGACAAATTGGTCATGCTGGCTTTCTGGCATATACTCAACTATTGTTTTGGTCAGAGGAGCTCAGGACCTCTGTGCCCCTGAGAATGGCTGTGGTGCTTTTCAAGACAACCCTGGTTCTTTGTTTTGAGTGTGACTTCTTTAGCTCCAGTGTAGAACCCTCAACCTATGAGCACAGGTCCTTCACCCTGCTGGAATAGACTCTCTAGCTTCCACCACTGACCTTTGGGCCTTCCCAGTACAAATCCATAAAACAGACTTGTGTGAGTCCTTCTCGTGGGCTCCAGACCTCCAGCTGGACTATGGGAGGCATTGTCATGGGCTCTAGGTTTTCATCTGACTCATGTAGGACATTGCTGAGGGATTCAGGTTCTTGGCTGAATTTTTTTTTAATTGGTACCGGGGGTCAAACTCATGACCACATCCTTGCAAGACAGGCTCTTATGCCGCTGAGCTAAATCCCCAGCCCCTTGGCTGAATATTCTATGTTTTTAGTGTTGTGGATAGATTTCCTGCACTTTCTTGTGTTAACTCTGGGTGACCATCATAAAATAATATTATAAATTCTGTGTCTTGATTCTAATTGTTCTCTGTACAACCTCTGAGTACAACAGTCCTGTAGAGAGTCCATACAAAAGATAAAAATACAATCGGGATCTACATTTTCCCCAAGAGATACGATACATGGTAACACTTGGTCCAATAAAGTCTACATAAACATCGGTCACCTTGGTGTGTGACCAAGACCCCTGGACCCATCCCTTCCTGAAAAATTCTTTTTTTCTTTCCATATACACTTGTTACATGACTGCTTCCCTATTAGACCAATATTACCTAAGCAGTTATACTTACAATCATTGGTTGACCATAGCTTTAGCCCATGTTGTACACACCATGTGATTTTATTCTATATAAATGTCTCTGTAAAGTGGGGTCCACAACAACCCTCTCAGGTCCCATTCTGTCTCTCTCAAGAGCTGTCTCTTGCTCAATAAAATTTCCTACTCTTAACCTCCATTGTTCCTTAAAATTGTTTCTTCAATTTTGGGGAGCCCAAACTTGGCATATTAGAATCTAACAGGTTGAGAGTTGCAATTATTTCTCCTATATAATCTTTATATTAACATTATAAAGTTAACAAATCTACATAGCTAGCAAGTCAGGAATTCCAGGTGTCCTTTTTTAAGTTTTAGTGTCACTTGATTCTCATATCCTTTTTTTAGTGCAATTCTTTTTGAAGTTTCTAGGGGTATAGCAATAATTGCAGATATCCTTTGATTAGTATGGTTTGATATGTATACTGTACATAGGAGAATTAAAACACTGAGTCATCAAAACCCACTCAAAATCCTCAGAAGGAGTTGCCTACTAATTCCCTGCTTTACCATGTTCTTTCCACTCCACATTTCTGCTTTCTTTTACAAACCCCTTAGCACCTAAGAAAATCTTTAGCAAGTCCTGGTTTGACAACAGTTACTAATTATGTCATACCGTGGAAATTTTAATGTTTAATAAGGACAGGTATACTTTGGGAAATAATGGTACAGTCTATCATTCATTCCAAGTGATAGCAAAGGATGATATTCTGGTTTACACCTCTGTTTTAGTTACTTTCATCTTTTAGAGATGATCAGTGGCAATCATAGCCACAACTGTACTTACTCTGACCATCAGCTTGCCTCTATATATCAGTGTTTTACAAATTAAATGTGCAAATGAGTCACTGGAAAATGTTGTCAAAATGCAGATTGGTTGGGAAATTTCTAATAGGCTCCCAGGTGATGCCTACTCTATTCTGAATAACATTAATCCAAACTAAAACAAAGCTTTTGAATGTAATCTGTGCCCAATTTCTCCTGAGTTTGCATCAGCATATTTAACCCAAGGCCTATAGGTGGAATGTTGCACTGGGCAGCTAGTTATGCAGTTTCACAAGGTCAGAAATTTTTAACATTATTATGTGATTTTTGGTGATATTTTTCATGACCTGATTGTGTAGTGCTTGGGCAGAGACTTCACAGGCAACAATTACTTGCCATATAGGGGAGAGCACAGGACATTTCTAAGACATGCAGTCCAATCCAAACCAGCATGTAGGTGACTTGTATACACTTGTGTGACATGAGTAAAACGCAATGATTACAGAAAATAACATTTCAACCTACCTACTCGGTATATGCCTGTGAAGATGGGCATTTATTGTTATTAGGTAGACATGTAAGTTTCTTATTTATTAAACTTGGGCTTATTGCATTGTTTTATAAAATTATTTAGTAAGCTAAAATGTAAGAAGTCGAGTGTAGTGGCACATGCCTGTAATCCTAGCCTCTGAGAGGCTAAGGTAAAGGATTGCAAGTTCTAGCCCAGCTTTGGCAACTTAGTGTCTTAGGGAGTACTTGTCTCAAAAGGTGAGGGAGAGGAGACTGGTGATATTTTAGTACGAAGGTATTGGGTTCAATCTCCACTGTTGCAAATGTAAAGAACTAAAGGAAGTTTTGTTACTTACATATATTGGCTATTTACATATTTTATATGCAGCCCAAGACAATTCTTCACTCAGTGCAGCTCAGGCAAGCCAAAAGTTTGAACACCCATGGTTTAAAGCAATTGTCTACACCCAGATAATCAAATTTGTTGAAGGTTGGATGTACATTAACTTCAAAGATGTTTACCTTTCAAATCTTAAATCAAACCAAACCATCCAAACAAACAACTACAAAAATAAATAAATAGCCAGGGATTTAGCTCAGTGGCATAAGGGCCTACCTGGAAAGCGTAAGGTCATGAGTTCGATCCCCAGTACAAAAAAAAAATAAATAAATAAAATTTAAAAATGGCTGGAAATGTAAGCATGAGTGAGGTCCTGGGTTCAATTCCCAGTACCACACACATGCACACACAAACATACAAACACACACACACACACACACACACACACACATACTCACAAATCAGAAATTAGGAAAGACTGCCTCCCAACTGGCATAAGAAATCCCCAAGGTCTTATTATGTAGTTTGTGACTTTTGAATGGTTCAGATAGGATCCCTTGTCAATACATTTATCTCTGTATTTTTGTTTCATGAAATGTGACACACACATTTAGACCTATGAACATATTTAAAATTTATTGTTTACTATTTATTCATTTCTCAGGTTACTTTAATGCCAAACAAACTCATGCTGAATATTTTGAGCTAGAGTGCAACAATAGCAACAAAAGAAAAATATTCAACTCCATCTTCCAAAATGTAGCCTTATTTTTCAATAATTTGGCCATGACTTATTGAAGATTACAAAATCATATTGTTTTATTAATGCATTATTTTAACAAACTCTGGCCCATACCTTGACTCTACACACAGTACTCTCACCACAGATTTATGAAGAAGACACTTATTAGTAGAATCTAGCAAATTTACTGCTATCTCAGGATTTGAGTAATTGAAAGTCTATTTAAATACAACTACGTTTTACAATGAGATGTAGTCAACATTTCAAGAAGTTTAGTTTAGTTTCATAAGACTGATATTTAACATTTGGTCATGTAAATGGAAATTGGTAAGTCAACAGAGAGTCTCCTGATGAGAAAAAACTTCGTCCTTCATATGGAAATCTGAAATTTAGAAAGAGCACTGTTATTAATAAACCTTCATTAACAACAAAATTTCATTGAACATTAATAACTCAGAGAAATAAGCAAAAAAACATTCAGCAGACAAACTGGAACATTTCATATATGTTAACATTTCTATCAGGAAAATTCATAGTATTAAGTTTTTTTTTGAAGTCAGATTTTTCTTAAAGCTTTCTAAAAAAGAGTTCTCCCCATCTTTGAAAATTCTATAATATTATCTGTACAACTTAATAGCAATCTTTTAAGTCATATCACAGACTATACTTTTGCAGGGATTCTGTCTTCCCCAAGTAGCACAAGAGCTCTGAGAAAAGGTGCCACACTTTATCATTTTGATGGAATCTAGTGCTTAGGCACACACTGGTAATATATATTTTCTTCCCCAACTATTTGCAGTCCCCTCCTTTCGCCCAATCTTGCTTTTCTTCTGTGCTTCTTTCTTTATACTGGTCTCTAACCTAGAGCTAAATAACATTTCATGATCTAAAGCTTTATTCTTCTATTTTTACAAAACTAACCCCCACCAAAATGTACCCTTGTAGAGCCAAGCTTTCTAATTACTGTATTTTCTGAAGAAAGCATCATAATCCTTATAACATCAACTATATACTAAGGGAGCAGGTAAAAGTATAAAATTTACATCCATTGTTTCTAAATGTAGAACTTGTTATCTACTGTATCGGACTAAGCATTATAATATATAACTTACTGATTTCAGTAAAGCTTTTTGCTTATACAAAAGGAAAGTTAGTAACAAAACAAATGATGAGATAAGACCAAATGGTATGATGAAAAATATCAAAGTTTCCTTCCATCCATTACCTAGGATCAAAAATCACAGGAAAGAGGAAGTATTAGAGGTTTATAACTTTTTGAAATAACTGTCTTACAAATATACTCCTAGTAAATGATGAAGAACTGAGTTAGACCTGGTATATCTCACCATATTTGCCACTGCATAGCTACCACAGGTGTTTTCAAGTATGACATTGCTTTCATTCACATACTTTTTATACAGAACAACTACTTTATTGCACTGTGACATCTCTTAATTTCACTTAGAAAATAACTCCTCAAAGCGTATTTATTATTTCCTGGTATGAATCTGTTTAATATTTGACCCTGTGTATTTTTCATTTAAAAATGATTAAATGTTAGGCAAATGTTAAACAAACATGTCCTCTCTTTTCTTTTCTTTTTCTCTTTCCTTCTTTTCTTCTTTCTTTCAGTACTGGGGATGGACCAGGGCCTTCACACTGAGCTACACCCCCAGATTTTTTTTTCCTTGTGAGACAGGGTCTCACTAAGTCACAAGTTGCCCATGCTAGGCTTGAACTTGCTATGCTCCTGCCTCATCTTCCCAGAGTGATGGGAATACAAGAAGTATGGTTCACTTGTTCAGACACTATTCTTTCAGACTCCTTAAACGCTGGCTTTCAAAAAGACTGTTACAGCTCTAATTCTGTCAACTCCACTGTCACACACTGAGAATTGACCCAGGGCTTGCACTCAGCTACATCTACAGTCCTTTCTAAATTTTTAGGTAGGATCTCACAAAGTCCCTAAATTGCCCAGGCCGGGATCAAACTTGTGATCCTCCTGCCTCAGCCCCTGATAATGCTGAGATTTTTAGGCACATGCCACCAGGGCCAACTGTAGCAGTCCTTATTTTAGCTGTCTTGTCTATGGTTAAACTTTTTCCTCATAATTTATGCTCCATGAATCTCAACAGTGGCCTTGCAGAAACTTTATAATGCTTTTGTGAGGGCACCTATGTTCTGTTTGCTGCTCCACTGTCCACCCCTGGCCACTGTGGAACAGTCGTTGCCTTCTTTCCTGCTGCCTCTACTTTTGTAGTTAGTCTTTCAAGATCACCCTTGGTTTTAAGAAGAATGCTGGCTACGATACTGAGGCTGCTCTCTAATCATGTGATCCTCTACCTCAGGCTTTGGAGTAGCAAGGGCTGCAGGAAGGAGCCACAAAGCAAGAATCAAGGTCACACTTTTACACATTTTTTATTGTTTTAAATTAATTAAGTTTAATGATACATTTTAAGTATACATAATGGTCATATTTATCATAGGGAATTTGTACCTGTACATAATATAACTTGATTCTTTTTTTTCCCTTCCCCTACCCTCCCTTCAACTTGTCTTCCTCTCCTTATTTACAGAAGTTTTGTTTTCATTTTTCCTTCTTTTCTCATTTTTTCCTTTTCCCTTCCTTCTTTTTCCCATCCCCCCTGCCTAGTTCCCTTTCCAATTTGGATGTTTTCATTCTATTTCACAATACTTTTATAGATTTTGGTCCTTATTTACACTTTCAGGTTCTCACACCAGAGAAATAATAAAGGATTTACATGTGTGTCAAATTTATTTCATTTAAGAGTATGGTCTCAAGGTGTATCCATTTATCCCTAGGTAATGTCGCAACTTTATACATTTTAGGGCAGAGTAATATTCCATTGCATAAAAAAACCATCTTCTTTATCCGTTCATCAATTAATGGGCATTTGGACTGTTTACAAGATTTACCTATTACAAATTGTACCGCTATAAACATGAGTGTGCATATATTACTGTGGTATGATGCTTTTAATTTTTTCAGGAAGATCCCAAAAAAGGGAATAGCTGGGTCAAATGGACCTCTAGTCCTAGTTGTCTGTGGAATCTCCACATCATTTTCCACACTGATTGCACCACTCTCTACTCCCATCAAGAGTGGAGAATTCCTTTTTACCCACAGCCACACCAACCCCACAACAGCCCAACCATTGTTATTGGTTGATTTCTTGATAATAGTCCACGATTTCTGAGGTGAAATGGAATCTCAGCATTTTTTTAATTCACATTTCTCCACTTACCAGTGATGTTGAATATTTTTTCATATATTTGCTGTTTGTACTTCTTCATTGGAGAAATGGGTACTCAACCCAGATACCCATTTTTGGATTGGGTCTTTAAATTGAGAGGTCTGATTTTTTTGAGTTCTTTATATAATCTAAATATTAGTCCTTTGGGAAACTACTGGCAAACATTTTTCCTATAATGTGGGTTGTCTCTTCACTCTGTTGGAGGTTTCTCTTGCTGTGCCATAGCTTTTTAATAAGATGAGATCCCAGTTATTGAGTCTTGTGATAGTCCTTGTGTGATGAGGGTTTTGTTCAGAAAGTCTTTGCCTCCAAAAGTTCTAGCTCTTGTATCTTCCAGCAGACTTAGGGTTTCTATTTTAATATTTAGATATACTTAGATCGCTGATACATTTCAATTTTAGTTTAATACATAGCAAAAGATATGGATCTAGTTTTAATCTTTGGCATGTGGCAAGCCAGTTTTTCCAGCACCATTCATTAAAGAGGATATCTTTCTTCCAATGAAGTTGTTTGGCTCCTTTGTGAAAGATAAGGTGGCAGAATATGTCTGGAGTTATTTCTGCATCTTCAAATGTGTTCCATTGATTCTCAAGTTTATTTTCTTAGCAGTACTGTGCTGAGGCTTTTGTTTCTGTTATTTTTTTTTTATCAAAGTAGCCTTGAAGTATAGTTTGAAGTCAGGGATTGTGATGTCTCCTGCCTTGCCTTTGTTGCCCAGAATTCTTTGCTACTCTAGCCTTTCTTCTGTTTCCAATGAATTTTAGAATTTTTTTCTCTAATTCTGTGAGACATGCTACTGGAATTTTGACCAGGATTGCATTAAATGTGTATAACAAACTGAGAAGTATTGCCATTTTCCCTACTTTGGTTATTCCTGCCTAAAATCAAGGGATATCTTTCCATTTTCTGATATTCTCTTCAATCTCCTTTTTTGGAGTACTGTAATTATCTTTGATTTATTTACTTATTTTAAAGGGAAAAAATAAAAATAAAATGAAACAAAACAAAACAGTGAGAGCAATATTGGATTTTAAAAACAAGACAGAAGATCCTCCATAGTTGCTATATTGCGTATTGTTATCCATTGAATAGATGATCAGACTACTGACTGGCTTTAGGACTGAAAAATCAGTCAAACAATACAAGCATTAAGGTGTTTTTTACTTTAGTTGATATCACTTCAGCCCTTATGTTCCTCTGAATCAGCTGGTTGCTTACTGAGGCCAGGCAGGGGACATGGGGAACGGTGGCACTCTACTTGTCTCCAAGCTCATGTACTGACTGGCTCATGGGAGGACATAGTTTGGCTTCTTGGTTCTTCTCCTGGCCTATGACAGCCATTGGCTAATGGGAGGGCACAGGTTGGCTTGTTGGTTGTAATTTTCAGTATAGAGGTTTGATTGCTAGATTTTTTTAATGCTATTGTGAAAGGTGTTGCTTCCCTAATTTCTCTCTCAGTGAGTTTGTTATTTATGTACAGGAAAGCTATTGTTTTTTGAGTGTTGACTTTAAGGTCACACTTTTAAAATTGTATTCCATTTTAGGGATGAAAGAAAGGGACACAATTTTTCTTTTTGGTTTTATTGTTTTATGGATGACATTTTAAAACCTTTTCTGAATAAGAAAGAATTGTAATTACTGGACAAACTTTATAAACAGACAAAATATGTTTTTCCCAAATTAGTATCTTCCACTTGTTTTGGAATAACATAAAGCACATTCAGTCTTAGGCCCAGACTTACTAACTTACCCTGATGACACATTTTTTTGTTTTTAGTTCTATTGTGTTATAATCTTGTTGTCTACTAGAAAATTACCAAATTTATATGCTTAATTTAGGATTTGCAAGTATATAATCCAGAGAAATGACTGATAATGTAAATTTCCTGACATGCAAAATTAACAGTGAGATCCCAAGGAGCTCCTTTTATTGAAGTTCTAGTTGTTCTCCCTGACAAGGATATATTTTTATTTCCAAAAGTAGTATTTTCTTAACCAAGTGTTTTGGAGTGTGCCTACAATTCCAGCACTCTGAGAGGCTGAGACAGTAGTATCAGTAGTTCAAGTTCAGCCTGAGTAATTTGGCAAATTAGCCCTTTGTTCAATCTGCATTAACACAAAACAAAACAAGAAACTTTAATTTTCTGTAATTTGAAGCATTGAACAAGAAATCTTCTAAAAATTAAAACCATTGTACATTTTGAATCTTATTTTACTGTTTCAGTTTTTTACAGTACAGAGATGATACAATATTTACACATGTGAGTATAATTTATTTCACTTATGAGTATGCATCAATTTACTTATAAAAGCCTCAAGTTTATCCTTCTTTTATAGATGAGTACTACTCCCTTATATAAAAATACTACATCTTTTTTATGCATTCCATGGTTGATGGGTATTTGGGGTTTTTCCAAAATGTACAACATATATTGTAAAAATGAAAGAGAAAGAAACTGCTCAAAAGGAAAGAACAATTGTGATCTGTGATAGGGGAAAGGAGAAAAGAAAGAAGGGAAAATATCATATGTCTGCATAAAAATTTATATATATATATATATATATATATATATATATATACACACACACACACACACACACACAAGATAGATAACTATACTACTAATCTATGTTAGTTCATCAAAAAGAACAGTTTGAGGGCCAGATATTTAGCTCAGTGACATAAACGCCTGCCTGGCAAGTGTGAGGTTGTGAGTTTAATCCTTGGTTTAAAAGAAAAAAAAAGAACAGTTTGTGTTTTCATTGTTCAACTATTTGATCACTTTTTATGCCTATATCTTGTAATCTGAACAACTACTTTGAAGATAACAATATGTAATATATTAACCAGTGTAAACCTCAAAAAAAAAACTAAGACCATAAACAACTCAAGAAATTCTTTGTTTTTAATTTTTCAATGTCACTAAGATTCTGCAGGATATTTCTCCATAGGGCAAAATAAAATTCAATCATCAATACCACTGATAAGATTGTGCATAAAACACATAAAAGACATCTACTACTTTGAAGATAACAATATGCAATGTATTAACCAGTGCTACCCTATTATTTTGATTTGCAAGCATGTAATCCAGAGAAATGACTGATAATGTAAATTTCCTGACATGCAAAATTAACTGAAATTTTGTTTGTGTTTATTGTTTTTTGTCATTTAACTAAAAAAGATGTCTATTTTTAAGGATGTTAAAATCTCACCATACTGACTTCATACAATGCACAAAATATAATTGAGAACATAACTTTGCATAAGTCTTCACATTTCTACTAGCAGTTACAAAAATGAAAAATATAAGAGCAGCAATGCTCTTTCTGATTCCATGTATGTAGATCACTTACTTGATTGAGCTATCTCCTGCCCTGCTTATTTTTTTCTCCATAACCCTTAGTGATTATATTTTTGACTTTTGTCAATTGCTTATCTTTACTCAACTTAGGAATAAAATACAAGCTCCATTGAGTAAAGATTTTTTTTTACTCTTATATCCAATGCTTAAAGAAAATCTGACACACAACAGGTACTTAACAATATTTGATGAATGGAAAGGATCAATGATACCAGTATAACCATAGGGAAATAATAGAGATTTCACTGTAGTATAACCACATGAAAGAAGGTGAATGATTCACAGTTAACTATCTATATCTATATCAGAATATATATTAATAACTGCACCCATATTAATATACCTGAGAGAATGGCAAGCTGATTTTCTTCAATTTTGAATCATTTTTAATAATTTCTACCAATAAGCTACTCTGAAGCATGATCTTATTTTGCCTCACTATCCAGGCCTTTAGTTTATATTTCTATGTACATGGGCATTTGGGTTTTTTCTATGTAATTTGAATACCTTTTATCATAAGTCACTTTAAATCAGTGTTAGAAGTAAATGGGATGTGTGTTTTACTAATTATAACATCTTTTTTGATTTTACAGAGCTGAGGATCAAATCTGGGGCCTCAAGCATGGAAAGCAAGCACTCTACTACTGAGTGACAAACAAAGCCTATCATGAATATTGTTCCTAATTAGAATGATATTCAATTGGCACAATACTAGTCATTTAGAAATAAATGTAAGGCAAGCTTATCTTTCTGTTTTCTTGAAAACTGAAAAATTAAGAAAACACTGATTTCTCTCCCTGCCCCCCGCAAAAAACTAACACATTCTCTTTAACGACAGAAAAACAAGAATTTGCCTAACAAAAGCATAACACGATTCTTATTTCTAAATGCACATTAGAATTTCAATAAATCTATGTTTGATTGAAGTATTTGTGAACTTTTCTTCTCCATGTATGGACAATATTCAAAAGCCCTTGATGGCCATGATTACATAAATAGACAGAAAGTCACTTGGTTACTGTCATTTTAGCTCATACCTTCCCAGCAATGTTCATCACTCCACTCACTCCAAATTCCATCATCTGAGCAATAAATGTTCACTTTGCTTCTTACTAAAAAGCATAGTTCTTGGCTTTCATTTAATGGTCTTGTCATGTGCATTTCATTTTCAACCGTATTAGTCTGAAAGCCAAGGAAAAAAATAAGATGACATTATTTAATCTAATTGCAGCTAGAGAAATTCCATTTGTCATTTTCAAGGTGCTTTATTTTCACATAAAATATATGTACCACAATACTACAAAATTATATCCCAGCAGGAATTATTTCTCTATATGGTTAGTGTTTCAGTTTTTATGTTTGGTTTTAAAGAGGTTTTCTGTCATTTTTTTCTTATTCATGTATAAAAAAACCTTTTTTCTATAGTGATAATGGATCACTTGTAATAAAGAGCAGTGTGTATAGCCAGGCAAAATTCCTAGGCAACTTTCATAATTATAATACCTAATATTTGAACTAGTCAAATTTCTCATATTCCACAAACTGAAAAATGCTACATACACTGAAATATCAAAAGACAGAACCATTGGATGAACGCCATTTCTATGGAAACTGCAGAATCTGTATACATGAAGTTCTTTTCCCCACTGTTCTTGTTTCAGGTAATCTCTGTAAGACTTGTGCTCATGGATTGGCATGAAATTACCACTTCAATAATAAGAATATCAAAAATCTAGGCGATTTTGCAAAGCAACAACAAAAATTCACTGAAGCTATTATTTCAATTTTTCATTTCAAAGAGCTGAAGAGTTTTTCTTATCCAAAATAACAGGTTTCTGTTTGTTATAACTTCTGTTTGGAACCACTAAAATGTAGTTTCAGACCTTAATTCCAACTCTAGACATGTAATTCAATTATGAAGTTAATTTGTCTCCCTACAACTTGTAAGTCAGTTAAACCAGTTCTCTCATTTGCTATGAAATGAATTAATTAGAACTAGTATTTCAACTACTTGTCTCTTTCACTACAATTTGGAAATCAATACATAAAATTAACCTAAAATGTCAGGTTAAGGGCATGACTACCTTGTTGACGTTAAGGGTAACTAGTCTTACAACCGTTGCATTCTTCCCCTGTTATAAACTTATTTCCTTAGTTAACAGTAATTCTTTTGTAACTGCCATTTCTAATTTTGACCTCAAGGTTGTTCCTTGAGAGTTGTTCTATTTTATGTCTTCATGTTTTGTTTTTACTTGAGGGTCTCTCTCTCTCTCTCTTTCTTCTACAGGGAATTGAGCCCAGAGCCCCCACAGTGAACTGTCTCCCAATTCCTTTTATGTTTTGGTTTTTACTTTGACACAGAATCTCACTAAGTCACTAAATTGTCCAAGTTGGGTTCAACATTGTGATCCTCCTACTTCAGCCTCACAGAGTTCTAGTGTATGTCAGCATCAACTAAGGCATCTTTACAATCCACTTTTGTCCCTTGGCAAGTTTACTTTTTTGACACAAAATTGGAAACAAGTGACTCAATTATCTCCAGGGTCCTATGTAGCTTTGAAACTGGCATGATTATACTTTCAGACTATAGACACCTTACTTTGCCCACTAGATTTGATTTTCTGGAAGTTAAGCTATTATGATACATGAATGTTCTATTCTTCATGCAGAATCTGATTACAATTCTCAAGTTTATTACTTAAAAGGCAGTGTTTATGATTTCCCCAAACAAATGCAATATTCATACCATCCAGGAATGACCAGCTTCTGTGAGCAAAATTTCATAAATAAAACACCTTGCTGGAATAGGTCCTTTAGGTATGCTCCATTTCAGGTTAATGTCAAATGAATTCTTCACAGTAAGACTAAGATAGTCTGGAGGCAGAGGTTTAACTAAGAAGCAGAGAGAAATAATTTTAACGTGGAAGTTGTCAAAATCATTAGTAGCCCTTTTCTAAACCTGAGCACACCTAGTAACTAAAACCTCCAGGGATAAAGATTATTCCCAGGTGAATCAAGATTATTCCCCATGATGTGTGCTAAAATCAAAGTTGCTTACCAACCAAAGTGAGTTTAATGAGAAACCTAATTATTTTGGAAACTTAGGCTTTATGATATTAAACAATGACAAATATTGAAACCCAAGAGCCAAGTCAGAAGATCCAAATCATTGTAATCCTTTTCTTATTTTCTAGCTTTATAAACAACAACCACTATCAGTACTGCTACTTTTGCTAATAGTTATCGTGCTTAAAATGCATCAGACACTACACCAAAGATATCATAATCTTGTACAAATCTCATAATAATCCTAAAACGGTCTTCTATTCACTTCATTTTATGAAGAAGGAAACTGAGAAGAACAAGTTGAGAATAAGCAACTTGTCCAAAGTCACATAACTGTAGAATGGTGATCCAAGATTCCAACCTAGAACTAGATGACTCTAGAAACTGTCTCAATTGTAACTGTTAGAACTGAGAACACAGACCTGAAAATATCCAGCCATTTGTCTATTGAAAATAAAGGAGTCCATAATTACTTCATCACTAATCCTAGATGAAAGTACCACACAGCAGATGAACACTCTTAAGTTTTGGGAAATAAATTGTGATTTCTAAATAAAAACGATACTTTATACATCATGCAATTTATTATCTTCCATATTTCCTTGTATACTCTACCTTTATGTTTCTATCTTTGCCCCTCAACTATAAATTTGAAATTGAAATTGCTTGTTTATGTCACCTAAATTTTGAAGCTCAAAAATGAAATAGCTGGATCTGATAGGACTGGATTCTGATGATCCATTGACACAGATAAAAAAATCTTTATAGTCTGGTGACTCCAAGTTCTGAAATCTGCATCCAATATTTTTTCCATTCTCCTTAATGTAATCAGCACACTGTAATACATTGTCCAAGCCCTCATACCTGTAAAAAGAAATACTGTAAGAATTGTGTTTGCCAGTAACTTCTAGTATAATGATGCTCCATTTTTGTTAGCATACCCTGCAAATAAAAAAGATTCAATAATATACAATATTTATTGAGCATTTACTATATGCCACATGCTGTAAGTTCTAAGGATGTAACACTATGGAAAGACAACATGGCCTATGATTTCACAGAGCTCACAGCACAATGGGAGGCTTGAAGAAATCTCAAAGATAAAATACAGATTTTTATTCATGTACTTAGGTCATATTGACTCAAAAAAGGGTTTATGAATCAAACTAAGTTTCCCACTAAGGAAACCTAAAGCTTGTGTAAATGATCATGGGTGACACTGCATTTTAAATATTTAACTAGGAAAATTATTTTTAAAAAGCATACTTAAGAGCAGACTTATAAAATGTTTTGCTTAATAAATGGAATGAAAGCCTTTTGAAGAGTACAAAACACATCAAGATATAAATAGCAGAAAAGGCAATTATTGGGAGTGCTCACTTGGGATAGTAGATGGTAATAATGGAAAAGCAGTGATACAGTGCAGCACAGACTTGGGTAGCAGCTTAGATTTTTTCCTGGATAGTGGAGATGGGGGGATATGTAGCCCCTAGGGATTTTTGAACAAGGAGATAGCATATTGAAATGGCAACATAGGAAGATAAAGCTGACTGCAATGCATAGAATGAATAGGAAGGATAGACACTGGAAGCCAAACAAACAGCATTGGCCAGGCTATGGCAGTCATCTAGGTGTAGAATGAGAGGAGCCTACAGGATTCTTACAATAGAGATAGTAAGTAAAACACAGATGTGCCATTTCATAAAGGAGTGTCAGAACATGGTATTGTGTCACCATGAAACGATAAGGTATGAAAGAATTAGAAATCAAGATGACTCAAAGCTTAAAAGTCTCTGTGAAGGTTAATAAATGTACAGTCAGAAAAAAGATACAGTTTAATGGATATCTGTTTTTCCTTGGTGGGGGGTTTTGAGACAGGGTGTTACTATGTGGTCCAGGCTGGCTTTGAACTCACAGAGATCTTTTTGCCTCAGCCTCCCAAATGCTGGGATTATAGGCATGTGCCACCACAACTGGTATGAAAGATAAATATTTTTTTAAGGCAAGAACAAAAATATGCCTACACTTCTCATAACTCCATCTATCTAAAGGGCACAAAATGTAATCCAGTATAGGAACAGTGATGGCATTCCTTAAATCACTCATAAAATGCCTTGCAGTACCTGCATTCTAAAACCATTTACTCTCATTGGAAACCCCAAATAATTATAATCACCATCATAAATACATCTCTGATAAATACAGTGAATTAAGTTTAGTAGGAATACAGTTACTCATACTGTGGATTGATTTGGGTAGATATTTTTCTAAAATGGAATTCTAAGTATAAACATACCAGTAGAACAAGGTGTAATTGGTATCAAAGTTTACACCTATGCCAGGTTTCCAAGAACACAGTAAATATTGCCAGTTGTAATATACACAATCCATATCCTGAATTTTAGTTTCCAGGCTTCCTAAGAAATGAATGAATAGTAAAATACATGAGAATCATGATGATGAGTCATTTATGAAATTACTATGTAATTTTATTTTATTTCCTTTGGTCTTGCCACTTCATTTAGCAATCAACATAATGAAGAATAGTTCAGAAGGAACTCACTGAAAATCACTTCACTATAAGTGACACATGCAAATCTAAAAATTTTTGAGGCTTCACTTACTGACACTAGTCTATGCTGAAATAGTAAACTATTCTAGGATGCTCTGAGCAACTGGGTAAAAACTCATGCAAGCTTGCTAATACAACCCACAAACTGGGAACTATATTATTAAAGTAATATGTAGGTTTTAGTAAGCATGTGTACAGATTTCAAGAATTCAAAAGCCAGCCACTCACTATTAAGGATTCCATCTTGTAGCACCTAGTCATAGCATCTATGGTATACACACTGACACATAGGAGTTAAGGGAATTATTCCCTTTAGAGATTGTTATGGTGGTATTAAATATAAAAAACAAGTTTTTTCTAACCTTGTTCTGGTTTCCAATAAGTAGCTTCTGACCATGAACTCTGAACTTCTGATCCATTTGTACAATGTGCTGATAAAAGTGTGTGTATCTTTGCTTCCACACCTTTGTTAAGATCAAACCCATATTTGTAATGTAGATTCGTAGTAATAATGGTCTGTTTGATAAAAGAGATGAAGTCAAACTTCGAAGCAGCCATGGTATGGTGATCACATTAATAAGACTAAGAGGCCCTTAATAACCCTGGTGAGTTCCCAATATCTACAGTACTCCAGATACTCCTACAAAGCTCCAGATATATTTCTGGAAGGGCTCATCTTTATATATTGTATCATTTGATAAGGTCAGTTGAATTTAAACATCCCATTTAAAACAAAAACTTCTGGAGGGGAAAAAAGGTTCTATGTGAAAAACTTGAGCAACTTGGAATTGAATAGATAATATTTACATGCTGCATATGCATTAAATTTCAAATGATGTGTAATCTTTCACATTTCTATGAAACTTTCAGCAATCATGAAAGTAAAATCCTGAAGGTAATGGGAGAAAAGCAGATAAATTTTAGGCTCCTTGAGGATGAAACTCATGTATTACTTATTCTTAGAGTCCTGATACATAGCAAAGTGTCTGGTACACAAAGTTACTCAATAAATGCTTGGTTTGAATTATATACCTTCTACAACAGAAATCTTTGAATAAACATGATTGCCAAGTATAAATACTTAATAATTCAATAAACTTTCATTAAGAACATACTACAGTATTTGCAAAGAACAATGCTATATTCTGTGCTATATTCTGTGGGGCAGATACAAAGCAAAATAAGACTTGATTCCTACAGAGAAAAAGCTCACAATTCAGTAGTATATATACAATCCATATTTATTTTTTTCTGAGAAATCAAGCACAATTTATTTAGAATCAATTATGACAAACTTAATAAAAAGAAAAAGTTTTATCCTAAAGTTTTGCAGTAAGTATCTTCTAGACATGCTCTCCCTTACTAATTATGTAGTACATCAGTAGCTTCCCAATGTACTAATTGTATAATTTGAAGAGTGAAGTTTGAAAATAACCATTATTTGTGCTTTAAGATAACCCTCAAAGCACATTATGCTCCCAACCTGTAACTGTTCAATTAAATTCACCTAAAAATAATGTGAATCAGAAGAAACATTTATTTGATGCTTACTAAAAAGTAGAATTCATTTGTTTTCTACAGTATTGTATAAAAGGAAAAAAAACTGGCCCAAGCAAATAGATACAACAAAAATTATTGGCTTTCTAAATTAATGACCAGAAAAACATCTTTTGTTGTTTCAATCTTGCCCTCAGAAAAATGGCATCAATATCCTTTTCTTCTGAATCTTGTTCTGGTAACCAACATTGATCTTTTAAACTCAAATGCCCAGGTCATTCTCTATGACTGCACTTGCAGTGCCCTCTGGGTTATCCTTATAATAAATAGCATAATGACATCTCCTTCAGGCTGCCACACCAACCTCAGGTCTAAATATAGGAGTGCTCTAAATGGAGGATTGAGTGTGCCCCTCAAGGGTTCATGTGTTCAAGGCCTGGTCCTCAGTGTGGCAATGTTGATAAGTGGTAGGACCTTAAAGACTTGGGGCCTAGAGTAGCACGGGCCAGGAGAGAACCAAGAAGCCAAGTTGAACCCTTCTGTGAACCAACCAGCACACGGGCCAGGAGAGAAGAAGAGCCCCACTCCCCTGCCCCATAAGCAACCAGCTGATTCAGAAGAACACAGGCTGAGATGATAGCAACTAAAATAACTGTTCAAGGCTTGTGTAATTTGACTGACTTTGCAGGCCTAAAGCCAGTACTCAGACCATCTATTCAGAGGATAACAATATGCACTATAGTAAGGACTGGGGATTTCCTACTGTACTGTTTTTGTAATCCAACATTGTTCTTATTGTTTTGTTTTGTTTTGTTCTATTTTGTTGTTTTGTTTTATTCCCTTTAAAAAAAAGAGGTGGGGCCTAAGGGAAGACATTTAGGTTGCTGAAGCAGTGCTCTCAGAAGGAATTAATATAGTTCTGTGTGACATCAATTAGTAATGTTCCTGCAAGAACAACATTATAAAGCCACTCTCTGGCTTCCTATCTCCTCATGTGATTTCACCTTCTCACTAACTCCCACTAGGATGCTATCCGCCATGATGCAATCTAGAGGCTGAACAAATGGTCCACAGAATACTGGTCTTTCAACCTCTAAAAATATGAGCTAAACAAACTTTTTTTCCTGTACATTTCCTATCCTGAGGTTTCTTGTTAGAATAACAAAAAAATGGAATAATATAATAAGTAACTATAAAATGTGATAAAATGCTCTTGATGTCCATATTCTGTGGGACCAAGTTTTTTTCCCCTAAATTTCCAATAGTACTCTTCACACAGGATGAGGTAAAAATATATTTAATAAAATGCAGAGGACAGAAAAGTATACATGGCAGCTTGTTATTAACTAATTAGAACTATCAAGTTATGAAGTTTAGAGTGGACAGAGAAGTTGAGAATCAAAAGAAAATGTTTAATGATAACTATGATATTGTAAGTATATGCTGTACTTACCTTCCATATTTCACTGTCAACACTTCGGTATTTCAATTCATATTCTATTGTGCATTCCTTAAAATTATCCACAGCCAGAGGAGGTTGCCATTGCAAATAGAGATAACCTAAATATCCAGGATCTACTATCTCAAAGTTCTGAGGAGGATTGACTGAAATAAAATCAATAAAATATTTTTGGTTTTTTCTTTTATTTTATGGCAAGGATTGCTAAATATAGAGATTACTTTCAAATGTGCCACAATTGATGAATGGATAAACAAAACATATCTATACCATGGAGTATTATGTAGTTATAAAAAATGAAGTGCTGATGTATGCTATTACAGATTTATGTTCAGAAACATTATGCTAGGTGAAAGAAACCAGTCACAAGAGATTACACACTGTATGATTCTGTTTATAAGCAATACTTATAGGGACAGAAAGTATATTAATGGTTGTAAGAGGCTATAAAGAGGGGAGAATACAGTGTGACTATTTAATAGGCATAGGGTTTTGGTGAAAGTAATGAAAGCATTCTGGAATTTGATAGCAATGGTTATTACATAACTACTGAATATACTTAAAATCACCAAATAACATATTTAAAAAGGTGAGTTTTGTGTTATATATATAAATTATATCACAATAAAACTGTTAGTCTTTTAGTCTTAGTCTTAGTCTGAGTCATAGGTGGTGGGAGAGGATGGCCCACCCCAATGAGACAATTGGAAATCTCAAATGGGTGATACCAATAATCCCAAACTTTTGTTCATCCCTTAGGGAAGCATGTAAAATTATCCATTAAACTAATACTGCTAAGACTAAAGACAAGGTCAAGACTATAGATTATCGACCAAGGTTAATGACATGACCCTTGTAACCTTTCTACCATTGGATCAGTATTACCTAAGCTACTATACTTGCAATCTTATTAGTTGATCATAATTTTGGCTCATGTTCTATCCACGTCATGATTTTGCTCTATAAAACTTCCTTTGAGAGGTGGGCTCATTGGCAACCCATTAGGGACCCCTCCTGTCTCTCAGGAGATATTCCTATTCCCCATTTCTTTTCTCCTACACATTTTCCTATTCTTTTTTTTTAAATTTGTTTTTAAATTTTCTTATTCTTAAAAAAACTGTTAAACCTAGATTACTGCTATACTGTTGCACTCTTTTTAAGAATTTACATAAGAAGAAAATGTGACTTTGTTTTTTTGGAATTAAATAAATTCACAGAAGTAAAAAATTCAACATGAAGTTTTCTTTGAGTTCATGAACATTGGAGTTTGGCCTCTGATGCAAATACTTTATTACTTAACTTTTTCTAATCACAAGAACAAATCAGCCTTAATTCAGTGCCTATAATATTGTGGTAGACATAGCAAAGGGATAGAAAATATAAAACATATCTATAATGGCTCAGTGTCTTAAGAATTTTGACGACAGACAAATCTTGGTCCATTCTGATTAATAGAATCCTCTAGTCAACTAAAGTACAATCCCAGAGGACAGCATATCAGGGCACTCTGTGGAAGGACTCAAGAAAAAGTAACAGTGACTTCAGAAATTAATTTTTATTTTATTTTATTTTGGGATAGGCAGGGGAGACATTGAGAGACATTCAAGAATGCTTCAAATTTAACTTGCTGGACATGGTGCCATATGTCTGTACTCTGAGGAGCTGTGGTAAGAGGTTTACAAGTTTGAGCCCTGCCTGGACAATTCAGGAAGATTCTGTTGCAAAATTTAAAAAGGTCTGGGATGTAGCTTAGTGCAAAGGCTGAGTTTTGTCCCCCATACCACCGAAAAATAAAGAAAGCTAGAAACTTCCTACTAACAAATCTAGTAGTACAACAGTATTACCACCATCTCTCCTCTTACTAATAATTTCATCTGATTTCTATCATGCTATTCATTTTAAATCTTCATAAAACTAAGATGAGGAAAAGAATCCACAGAAAAAAAATTGTGGCACAAATTATTCCATGTACCCATAAAGATATCTATTGAGACTTCTTAAGGCTAAACATCATTGTTAAATATGTATTGTTCTAATTACCTTCTTTTTTCCTGGTATGGGAATCTAACCCAGGGTCTTTGCTCTGAGCTACATATCCTGCTCTTTTATGTATTTTGAGACAGGGTCTCAAGTTGCTAAATTTCCCAGGCTGATCTCAAATTTCCAATCCTCTTGCCTCAGCCTCTGGGATTGCAGACATATGCCACCATGCCTAGCTGTTCTATCTTCTTCAGTAAGAAAAGTTCATTAGATATGACAGAATAATTCTGATTATTTTTACATTTTTACTTTTTTATGGTACTAGAGAGTGAATGCAGAGCCTCTGCACTAAGCTACATCCCCAGTCTACTTTCTACTTTATTTTGAGACAAGATCTCATTAAGTCACTAACTTATCCAGGACAAGCTTGAATTCATGATCTTCCTGCCTCAACCTTCCAGAGTGAGTGAACTCTAAGCATGTGTCACTGCATTTGGCTCTACATTTCACTTTAAATTTCTGTATTTTTTCTTACTTATCTTAGTGTCATAAAAGTTAAAGATAACTATCAAGGAAATATTCCAGTTAGTTGTGCATCAGCCAAGATGTTTTCAGATATTTAATTGACATTTTAGAAAATGCAAATGACTATACAAGCCATCAGGAAAGTGTTGTTTTGATTTGGCTTTTGTACCACAAAATGTTACCTTATATGTGAAATTATTTAGTAAGGATATATCTTTAGTATATGACCTTCATGAAACAATTCCAATAATTACTAGTTATGCACTGCAATAAGGTAGATTGAAAGAACAGTTAAAAACCCTGGTTTTAAAACTATCTCACTAAAACCCATTTAATTTGTTGGTTTACCTTTTATTTCTGTGTTTGAAGACAAAGTACAGCCAAATGCTTTGCAAAGAAGAAAAACAGATAGGCATCTAATTTCCAAACAAATGAAAGCCATTTTTCTGAGTTTGAAAAGATTTGAAGATCTTGAAATCACTTCTCTACAAAAGAAAAATACAATAAACATTACAACTTTATCTTGCTTCAAATAATCAAGTGGCTAAATGTGATTAATAATGCTTTTGGGAATTCTCTGTGTGCTTTTTACCAAAAATTGGGGAAACCGTGCCTCTCTGACTAGTGGAAATGGAAATAGTCAAGTTTGGAACCAATATAACTGCAATGAGATACAACTGTTATTATCTTTCAAATAAGAGTAACAACAAAGAAAAACAAACAAAAACCCTGCAGCCCCTGACCTCCCCACCCCACTTTTCCAAATGCTTTGAGCAGTTAGACCCACAAGTGTTCCATTGGTGTGTGGGAAAAGTGATTATAACATAATTAGTCTCCATGGCATTAGTCTCTAAAGGAATCATCTCCAATAACTAATACAGTGATACAAATGCTCTTTTCTGAGGAAAAGAAAAAGACAGTATTTGAAAGTGATATGGCTTCTGAGAAAGATAAAAACTACCACCTAAGCCTCAATAATTCAGAAGTGCATCCTGTTTCTTCAAAATTACTGAATTATCTTCTACTTTCACAACTGCCCCACATTTGCCTTTGTTTCCTCTGTCAGTATATAGCATAACCATCATTTATGTTTTACTGACCAACAGCTGAAAGACTTCCTCCCTTCCCCATCCAATCTCTTCCTTATTACTACTACTTCAGTTGAAGATGTCATCGTTCAGGATCTCCTGATACATTCTTTCCGGTCTTCGACTCATTGTTCACACAGCCCACAGCAAGACTGGCTTTTCTAAAGGGCAAGTTAGAACTTATCCCCTCTTTTTAAAAATCTAAGAGTGTTTCACTACTATTGAAAACAGGGTACTCATCTTTTTACTGCTGAAAAATATGTCTTTTATCATCAACACTTAAAGGATTCATACGTACAAATGCCTACTTAGTCAAAATTATTCTATTTCTAAATGAAAATAATCACTCCAACTTCCACACATGTTTTCTTTTTTTGGTAGAGAGGGGTGCTTTTTTGAGACAAGGTCTTAAAGTTACTATGTAGTTTAGGCTGACCTCAATCCTGTGGTGGTCCTTCTGCCTTAGCCTCCCCAGTGTTGGGATTATAGATATAAGCCAAATGCTGAGCATTATTTTTGCACCTGTATTCCTAGGACCAGAAATTCCATAGAGAGTTAAGAGCTAAAGTTGTGTTATCCCAACAATTAAGACTATCTTTCTTTTCTACTGTGTAGAGTAATTCATTAAAACCCCCTCTTCCCACCTCATCCTCTTAATCCAACCTGGCAAATCTGCAATATTATAATGTTGATAAGCAATGACTATTGCATAATGAAATTTTAGCATCAAATGATTGAAGCTAGCAGGTATTTTAAGGCAATCCAAGTCAAATTCCCCTTTATGTGATGGCAAGCAAAAGTCAAACTTGCCCAAGATTGCACAAGTTAGTGACAGCTGAGTGTAAAACAGATCTCATGATGCCTGCTGATGTTCACTTCCAGCCTACTGTGCTGAGTCCCAAGTGCTTGACTCAGAATTATGAAAGCTATACTTTTGGGTCCCTGATGTTTGTCTTCCTTCAGGTGCCTAAACAGGCTGAGTCAACAGAATGCCATTCATTCTATTCTTCATAAAATGACAAGGAAATTCCATTTCTCTTTCTGAAGCCCAACAAATCTCTGTCTCTTCATTTCCTTTTCATCAGTCCTCCTTATTCACCAGCCCCTGGCTACAATTAATTCATTGGTAAGTGCTAGGAAGATTTGGCTATGAGAAAATTCCACAGAACTGTTATCATAGATTAAGATGCACACAGGCATTAAATCTAACTGAAAATCCTTCCATATTACCTACCAGGACTAAAACAAGTATCCCTTAAAATGCTATCAGAACAATCCTAGCAAAATTCTCTGTCTTTTACCAATATGTCTATTAAAATTTCATAATGTACAACACAAATACTAAGTAGAAAGTTTAAAAAAGTGTGTTCCTATTTATAGACTACCAAAATCTGACTCACTGTCACATAGCATTTCCTGAATCAGTCCAATATACTTAAGCTTAAGAAATAGGAGACTTGTTTTCTGGAGGCATATATTGGATAAATCCACAAAACAAGTTGCTGAATTACACTGAAAGGGTCAATCTAGATTTTTCCAAATAAATAAAAAGACAATCTCCCATTGGCTTCTGGGTTACTGGATTTTCATTAGTGCAATAGCTTTATATATTATATGATAACCATAAGACTTGATTTTTTCACAGAGAGAGCAAAAACCTGGAGATAAAGGGAAAGTGGGGAAGGAAATTTGAGGAGTTTCTGATACATTCCACAATCCCCCAATGCACAGTTAATACCACTTATCTGATCTTAGCTCCTTATTTTTAAAAATGAGGGAATAGGGGTGGAGGTTTTAGCTCAGTGGCATAAACGCCTACCTTGCAAGTACTAGGTTGTGAGTTCGATTCCCCGGCACCAAAAACAAAACAAAACAAACAAACAAACAAAAAAACAGAGAAAATAACAAGAAAGGAAAATAAGTTGTCCAAGTTCACACAACTTTGAAGGCAGAGCTACGACTGAAAATCAGGTCTCTTGAACAATTTCTACTATCAAATAACTTTTCTTGTCCTAAAGAGTCTATTTTACCAAAACTTTCTCCCACCCAACCTTTCTCATACTGCTGTTACCACCCAAAACCATCAACCACACCATGCAACTTAATCTTCATAACCCTCTGGTAGATGCAAAAATTAATAAGCATGCTTTGAGCACTTTTTTTTTCTTCCCAGATACTACTCCAGATAAATCCTGTGTAACACACAAGGTCAAATGACAATGGTCATAATGTCAGTAATAATAATAAAAACTATCAATAATAATACCTTCTACCATTTATTCAACCATCATGGCATCCCAAGAACTGTTCAGCGCTAAGCATTTTATATACATTATCTCATACAATCCTTAGAGTCACCCTTGCACGTATGTACTATTTTTGTCCCTTTTTAAATGCCTGAAGTTGAGACACTGAGAAGTTAAATAACTTCCCTCAAATCACACAGGCCAAAGGCAAAATTTAGATTTAAAGCTAAATGATCTAGTACCAGAGCCCTCCACAGTAATCACTATACTAGGCATTTTCCATGCCTAAGTTCAATGTACAAGGGCAACCTCCTGTTTCCACCCTTCAGTTTCACTTCACACTATTGCTGAGACAGTGTCAAACTGTCATTGTCCTTTGCAATGGTCAATCTACAGCAATTTCCTCTTTTCAAGCTTCACCCCTCCTCAAAGTCATGCAAGATAGTCCCCTCACTCTAACAGCTGATTGGGGCTAGACTATAGCTCAGCGGTAGAGCACTTACCTGGCATGGGTTTGATTCAAGACACTCAAAAAAATCTTGGCTATATAATCTTTGCCTTACTGGAGATCTTCCAGGTACTTACCAATAATATGTTTTCTTAAGAAACGAAGTTATCACAGGCAGTGATCACAGGACCTTTTTCTTTCCTTTCCGCCTAGAGGTTTTAACTAGAATCTCTGCTATTTTTCTTCCTGTCTGATAATCAAGCACACTAAACAGCTTAGATTTTGTTCCTGAAATAGCCAGAGGGCCAGAAAATAGATTCTACATGTCACAAGCTAGGGGAGGTTATGTATGGAGCTCAAAGGCATCTAAAGCAAAGCTGAAATTAAGCAAAAGGTTATAAAAACTGACAGGACTAATTATTCTTTGAACAAACTGATAGATTTACAGCAGAGGAACTTATTATAATAAAGAGCAAAGTGGCATGAAAATCAACCTTTTACTTCTGCCTCAACCACTGTGCATAGAGGCAAGTTACACTTGAATTTATATCTATAAAACAGAGGTAATCAAAGCCACAGGCTTTAGCTTAGTGGTGTAAGCACCTGCCGTGGCAAGCAGGAAGTCACAAATTCAAACCCCGTTACCAAAAACAAAAACCTAAACAACAACAACAATGACAATGACAACAACAAAAAACCAGAAGTAATGACCTAGGCTGGTAGGAATGTTTTAAAAATTAAATGACATAAAGTATGTGAAAATATTCTGACAACAGTAATTTGTACTATATACTTGAAAATCATTTGTTCTGAGGACTTTGCCACTAAATAAAACTTGAAAATAACTTGCCTCAACCTATGCATTTGGCTCTACTAACTCAAGTCTCATACTCTGCTGTTGAAAACTAAATATTTAGTACAAATCTCCAATTTCCACCACCTTTGTTGATCTATTAAGTCGCCTTTACTCATATTCATCTTAATAACAAGAAGTTCTTGCATTTGTTGGGCTTTTCATAGTTTATAAAGAATTTACTGAATTCTTCTTACAATTTTTGTAGTTATTTAAGATTGGCATTGGGTATTTACAAATAGTAAAACTGGAGTTTCGAGAAGCGATATGAGTGAACATAGGGTCCCATAGCTGCTATAATCTGCATAGTAAAGAAAGGAAAACGAAGCAAGGGATAGAAAAACTTTCTAAAGCATTTATTAAAAGCATAATATGGTTTCTAAAGAAATGTTCGTCAGTGTTGACAAAAATAAAAAGTTAATTAAAAAAGCATCAGAAACAACTATAGGTTTTTGGTTTTATTAGAATGTAAAGGAAAAGAATAAGTTGTAGAGAAAAATCATTATTTATTAGGAAATGACGAGTGGAAATTTTGCAATGTCACTACAGTAGTTTCTAAAAAAAATTAAAGCAAAACATAAAAAACACTATAGGAGGGCCAGGATTTTAGCTCAGCTGAGTAAACACCTGCCTGGTGAGCGCGAGGTCATGAGTTCTATCCCCAGTACCAAAAAAAACCCAACAAAAACAAAACAAAAATACTCTAGGTTTGGTACAATGGTACAATTCTATACTAGTTACTTGAGAGGTTGAAACCGGCAGGAGTATTGCAAGTTTGATTCCAGCTTGGACATTTTATTCTCATAGTAAAATTAAAAGGGCTGAGGATATAGTTCCAAATCAGGCCCTGAATTAAATCTGCAGTAATGCCCAAAACAAAACAAAAGTTTGGGGCATGTTTCTGTTACTGTTGAGGAAAAATAGTGTTGCAAATTTGATACTTTCCTTTTACATTTTTTAAGTGTCTAAAAATATTGACTTTGGAAAACATAGAATTTGAGGAGAGAGAAGTGGAAAAGTATTGTGATTGCAGACTAAAAGCATAAACTGATGGTGTCTTAGGTGAGAAGGCATTGACCAGAAAACCTGAGCTCTAATCCCAGTTTTGCCAAACGACTTTAGAAAATTTTAATGGGAACCATAGTTTATTTAAGCCTTAATAGGTGTTGGACCTGGGGTTTAACTCAGTCCACAGTGGCTGCCTGGCAAGCACTAGGTCACAAGTTCCAAAACAAAACAAAACAAAAACCCTTAGTAGGTGTCAATCTTTGTGTCAGATGTTTTTAGCCTCTCAAACATTAATAGCTACTATCATTGCTATTTTGATATTATAAATGAGGTACTTGAGGCTCAAAAATTTAAGGAAATTTCTCAAGGTCATATAATTTAAACAAGAAAAGATGTCTGTATCTGATTTTATAGACCATGTTACCTTTAATATATAACACTATCTTTTAACTAATCTCATTCTGAGATGGATTTCCTCTTGTACAAGTTATCACTAGGATACCATTCTTAATTTCATTAGTTAATCTGCGGTTTATCTTCACATCATTTCAGGATGTAATTTGAGAACTATGGTTTCCTCAATAACATATTTGTTTCAAGGAGACTAACACAATAAAAATGTACTCATAGCTTCTAGAGTATGATCATGACTCAGCATTATGTTCAGAACAACCATAACATGCCAGGACTTGAGGTCTAATAACATGCTGAAATCAGTATGTGGTTCACTAATTGTGAAATCAGCCCATGAACAAGTGGTGAGTTAACCTAATTTCCACAATAACTAGCAAATAATACATCCTGTACTGGAATGACTTAGAATGCTAAAGATGATTTTGTATGCACTCAAACACAAAATAGCTTCAAACCAAATTCAAAATGTTTATTCCTAGTCGAATAATGTAAGTCATTTCCTATTAAAAAAAAAGGAATTTAGGCAATGCTGAATCATGAAAATAACTATGCAAATGAAATACAGGTAAATATTTTTACCATATATCGCTTTAACAGCCAGTTAGCCATGACGTGATTATATTTGCACAAGATTTCATACTAACATTGATGTTTACAGCCTATGTTCACTAAGTCCTGTAAAAACATTAGTCATCCTATTCTATAATGTTTTTATCAGTGATTTACTATAAGACATCCTGAGTTCATCCAGCTAACAAGTTTCTTGAAGCACTGCTAAGCACAGATAAATACACATGTGCTGGTTACCATCCTATGTAAGAATGATGTACACATAAGATAATGAACTGTATAAGAATTATACAATAAGGGGAAGATGGAAGATCAATAAGCAGCAAAATAAAGAGCCTCTTTGAGAGAAACAGCTCAGATGCTGCAATAAAGCATCCTGGAGAAGACCAGACAGAAGGAGATGGAGCCTCTCAACCCAGGAAGAAACTAAAGGAGGAAAAAAAAGAAATAAAAAAAGAAAGGAAAAGAAAAATGTGGACAGAAGGCTGTAACCAGATGTACTCTCACCAGAGCCGGTCCCACTGTGTACAAAACACTGCTGGAATCTGAAAATGTGCGGGTCACAATGAAGTTGAGGGTTGGTGAGCCCAAGGGCCTTGGTGGGAGGACACAGACACAGAGGGGAGCAGTGGAGCAGAGAACAGCACTGGCTCAGAGATCTATACAAGCTCGCGGTGAGTGCAGGGAACTCAGTTCTCCTGCGGGAGTGGGTGATTGGCTGGGTGACATTTTTGAGTCAGGCAGGATAGGCCCTGAACCAGATTTACAGCAGCTTCATTCAGCCATTCCTAGCACAGAGCAAATTGGTGAGAATTGCATAGACTGAATCCCAGCCCTGTGTGCGATCCAATAGCCAAGGATGAGGTCTTCCTGAAGCTATCCCTAACCAGCCCTGTCCGCAAGGCACACACTAACATGGTGAAGACTCTCAGTGGTTGACCAGCTCAGAAGGGAGAGGCCAGCCTGCCCCACCACTGCTTGGACTTCAGTGGACAACAGCAGACTGGAAAGGGCAGCAATCCTTAGCCAGCATGCTTCAGAGTAATCATAACCAATATAGAAAGGGCCTGGGACCTCTACTATACACTTGTCTGGAAGAATCCAGAAACATGAAAAAAGAAACAAAAGGAAGTCTCCAGCCTCCAACCCAAACAATATTGGCCCAAGAGAGGCAAACACAGAATAGATCGAGGGCAGCACACCTGCAATATTGGAAGTGACATCATCTGACATCAAGAAATATCTTCATGACATTATAGAAGAACTCAAAACAGAAATATTAATACAAGTAAAGCAAGATATATGAAAAATAATAAAAGAAATTCTAAGCACCTCTCAGGAAGACACAGATGGAAGAAGAATGGAGGAGTATAGAACAAGGAGGGAAACATTGATGAAGAATATAAAAAAATCTAGAATACATGAAACAGATTCAAAGAGACTACCAGGAAATTAAAAACTCCATTGAAAGCTGGCAAAACCGCTTGAAAGAAACTAAAGATAGAGTATCAAAACTTGAAGACAGGTTTGCAATGTGTGCTCATGAAAGGAAAGATCTCTTAAAAGTAACAAGGAACGAGGAAGTAATAATACAAAGGCTAGAAGATGACAAGAGGATGAATGAATTCAGAATAAAAAATGTGAGTGAAAAAGCAGGGGTAAACACAATTGAAATACAAAGGCTATTTATAGAAATAATTAAGGAAAACTTCCCAAGCATAGGAAAAGGAAATAATATTCAGATATATGAGGCATACAGAACTCCAGCCAGCTATAACCAAAATAGATCTGCACCCAGACATATAATAAAGATCCCAGAAATTCAACACAAGAAAAAAATATTAAAAGCCATCAGAGAAAAGAAACAGATTACCTATAAAGGAAAACCCATTAGAATCATGGCAGACTTCTTGACACAAATCATCAAATCAAGAAGAACTTGGAGTGAAGTATTCCAAGCCCTGAGAGAAAATAACCTCCAACCTAGATTGATGTACCCTGCAAAACTATCTTTCAAAATTAATGGAGAAACAAGATGCTTCCATGACAAAGAGGAACTGGGGGAGTTCATGACCACCAATTCAACCCTATGGAAAATACTGAAGAGCATTCTATATATAGAGAAAAAAGACTGTGGTTTCAGGAACAGTGGCAGAGGGAGCTCACTGAACGGGGCAGACTAGAATGAAGGGGAAAAGTAGACAACCAACAGAAGAAAAATAGCATGTCAGAGATGAGGGAGAGAAGGTTGGCCATAATCACTAACATGGATGGCCTCAATACACTAATAAAAAGAAACACGCAGAAGGGATCAGGAGATAGGGTCCCTCAAAATGCTCTATATAAGAAATATAATTAACCTGAAAGAGAGGTTATGGACTGAATGTGAAAGATGAGAAAATAATGTTCTCTGTGACAGGGAACCAGAGAGAATTAGGGGTAGCTCACCCAGCAGCTGCAGATAGGTTGGAAAGACAGGACACCTTTATAAAATGGAGAACTACTTAGCTATAAGGAAGGAAAACCTTGAGGCTCTTATACATAAATGGATACAACTTGAGACCAAGCTCAGGGGTAAAAAGGTTCAGATCCACTTAGTTAAATAGTGGGTTGCCTCCCTAATCTAAAAAATAAAGGAGTCAGTGGGATACAAAATGTACAATGTAACCTGTGAAAGTCAAAGGAGAAGAATAGTCTAAAAAGGGAAGGCAGAGGACATTGTTAATCTAGTATCATGATTTGAAACCCATATTGTTTTCTTCCTTCTGTTTAGTTTGGTTATATTCTGTTCCAATTTGTCTACTTGTACTAGATTTGAGGACATAGACAGCTATTTCAAAGGTAGCAGGATATACTATGGTAACCATTTTTAATTTCCTGTTTACTTAATCTGAAGCCCTATACTGCTTTCACTGTCTTGTTTTGACTGATTTTATTTGAAAGTTTTGTTCGATTGCTGTCTTGTCTTGACTGATTTTATCCGAACCTGTTAAAGTCCTAAAATGTCTCCAATGTTTTATTTTTATTGATTTTGTTCTGTACTGCTATGTTCAATTTTATTGCACCTAATGATATGGACAATTCTATTGCAGATAACAAGAGACATCATGGTTTCCATTGTAGATCACTCGTATTGTGATTTTAAATCTAGTACAATGTCCATCCTTTTGTTTTGAATGATCCCAATTTGTTTTTTCTTTTCTTTTTTCTCATTTGGTTTCATTCTTTTCAAAATAAAAATAAAAAAATAAAAAAACCCTTTACATTCTATTCCAGTGAAGTTGTAGCTCAAGAGTAAGGCACTTTCTTGAAAGACATCACCACTCTGGAAGTAGTGAAACAATCTCTTTTGATCAACACTTCTCTGCACTCTCAGATGCTCCCAAGTACTTGTTTGCAAACAGTGGGTACTGTACTCGAAACATTACATCGTGTAACTATTTCAAAAGTAAGTAAGAGCTTGTGCCCTGCCCTCTCAATAATCAGTTAAAACAGAACACAAAATTGGGGATGGGGATTTAGCTCAGTGGCTTAAGGGCTTGCCTAGCAAGTGCGAGGTCGTGAGTTTGATCCTAGTACCAAAACAACAAAAACAAACAAACAAAAAACCCCACAAAACGAACAATAGAAAGTTTCATAACCCTTCAAGATTATTCTGCCAGTATACCTTTTATGTGCATAAAGCATAGACTGTAAGAATATAAAAATATAACATTATATTACATACAGAATTTTCAGTTATCAAAAAGAATGCTAAAAAACAAGCAAATATGCCTATCGTGTATTTGTTATTCAACAGTTATTTTGGGAAGCCCATGTCATGCCAAGCACTGTTACAGTTACAGGACATAAAATAGTGAACCAGACAAAGCACTTACTTTCATCTCTGGTATAGGAGACAGAAAACGAATGTATCAGATATATACAATTTTTTTTTTTTTTTTTGTACCGGGGATAGAACTCACGAACTTGCGCTTACCAAGCAAGCGCTTGAACCGCTGAGCTAAATCCCCGGCGATATATACAAATTCTATAAGGGAAAATAAAGTAAGATAAAAATAAAGAGTAACTGTGTTACATTTTAGATGAGAAGACAAGGAATTGCCTTTCTGAAAAAGTGATATTAAGGACATCAGTGAGGGAAAGATACTAGGAAAGAATCTTTCAGATAGAAGAAATAGTACATTCTAAAGTCCTAATCTGAGAAACCAGCATACTAATTCTAAAAATAATAAGATGAGTAGGATAGGGAATAGGAAACATTGGAAGATAATCTCACAAAACAGAGAATAAACTGTGGTAATAGATTTACTGCTTACTTTTAGGGAAATGGGAAGAAATTGGACAGTTGTGAACAAGAGTGACACTATATAAATTACATTTGAAAAGACAACTGTATAGAAGGCAAATGTAGAACCCATGTCCCACTCTAGAGGCAATGACTTAAACCAGGTTAGTAACAGTGGAGATGCTGACAGAATTTGCTGGCAGATTGAGTGTGGAGTATGATAAGATATTGCCTTTATTTTTCACATGGACAACTGAATAACTGTTTATGGGGCCTGGAGATGATGGTTAAGTATTCAATTTGGGGGCTGTAGATGTAGTTCTCTGTAGGGCATTTGCCTAGCATTCATAGGAACCCATGCTGATTTTATTACAATATCTTTGTAGTGTAACTTCAAATCAGGGATTATGATGCCTTCTGCCTTGCTTTGTTGCCCAGAAATGCTTTTGCTAGTTTAGTTCTCTCTCTGGGTTCCATTCCCATCACCAAAAAGAAAAAAAAAACAAGATTTTTTTTTTGCAAAGATTAAGTTACCTTGTTAATATTCAAGAAGAGGAGGGGGAAAGCTAAACAAATAGGATAACTGACTATAGAAATTAGAGAAAAGATACTGTAGATATAGATCTATAGATACAAATTTAGGAGCCATGTACGCATAGAAAGTATAGTGATAAAGTCAACTGAAGTCACCTAAAATATAGAGTAGATGAGACAAAGGGAAGAGAGCCATGGATGGGGACCTTCAAATACAAAGGTGAAATAAATAATGAGGTGCAGAAGAGATTAAGTAGAGGCCAGAGGAGTAGGAAAAAAACTGTTTATGGTGTCTCAGTGATCAAGTGGAAAAATGTTTCTAGTTTGATAGATAATGTCAAAAGCTGCTAATAAGTAGAGTAACAAGAGTAAGACCTAAGAAGTAAAAGTAAAATGATCTACTGGACTTAGCATAGTGGAGATAATTGGTATATTGATAAGGGAATTCATTCAGTGTAATATCAGGGACGAAATTCAGTTTAAAAAGTTCAAGAAAGAATGGAGAGGTAAAAATTGAAGGCAATGACTTTTGAGAAATGCAAATTGAAACAATACTGAGATCCAATCTCACCCCAGAAAGAATGGCTAACATCAAGAAATCAACCAATAACAAATGCTGTGGGGAAATAGGAACCCTTCTCCATTGTTGGTGAGAGTGTAGACTGGTACAACTGCTGTGAAAATCAGTGTAAAGATTCCTCAAAAAACTAGGATTAGAGGTTCCATTCAACCAAGCTATTCACCTGGATGTCTTCCCAGAAGAATTGAAAACATCATACTACAGTAATATATATGCACCTATGTTTATAGCCACATAATTCATAATAGCCAGATCTTGGAAACATCCCAAATACCCATCAACTGAGATATGGATTTTTAAAAAAGATTTTAAAATGGATTTTATAAAATGTGGTATTTTATACAGTGGAGTACTACTTAGCTATAAAGAAGGATAAATTTGAGGCTTTCATAGGTAAATGGATGCAACTAGAAACCATACTCATAAGTGAAATGTCAGACTTGCATGTGTAAACAGCATACTGTCTTGCTAGTGAAAGAAACTGAAAGAGTAAATAAAATCCAAAAGTTAAAATAGATATAGTGACAGGGAAAGAAACTGCTCAAAGGGAAAATATTTATTTGATCAATTTTGCATACCTGTATGTGGTTACCTGAGGATAATATGCAACATAGCAACCATTGTTAAATTCCTATCATCTTGTTTTGTGATCCCATATTACTGTCTTTGTTGTTGTTGTTGCTATTGTTTTGATTTTGTTGTTTTGTTTGTTTTTTATTTTTCTGTGTTTTTTCTCTTTAAAGCAAAATAAAAATTGAAGACAGTGAATGTATTTAACTATTAGGAATAAGGAAAAAAACAAAGTGTTTTTCCTACTTACACACAGTCAAGACAACACAGATAACTTCATCCCTGATGACCAAAATGTGTGAGGATTTCTTCCTACCAACAACCAACCAGTTCTCCCACAGATGCTAACTGCTATGTCCTTTAATTCAATTGAATTCTGACATTATCTCCTGGGAGATGGCTTGAGAACTCATAACATCAGGATCAGTGCCCACAACTGTCCCTAACTTCTTATGCTTTATCTCAAGCCCCCAGTTGTGACCTTTAGACAGATCAGCTATATATCAAGGTTTTCACAACCTCCCCTTTGGGTTTCACCCATTTATTAAGATGGTTCAGGAAAACTTTCACTTATTTATCTCCACTTATTATAGAAGATAGTACAAAGGATGAGAGTGGATAGCTAGAGGGGAAAGATGCATTAGGAAAGACACATGAAGCCCTTTATACCCAGATCTTTGGTTTTTCTGTGCAGACTTTACTATAAAGGTATAATTAATTATATCATTGGCCATTGGTGATCAAGTCAAACCTAGCCATTTTACTCTCCCTATGGGTAAGTCACTCAGGTTTGCAGACTTCCAAACAGTATCTTCTGTGAAGTTTGTTATAAAAGGATATGAAAAGTATACCTAGGAAGAAATAAGTCATTTCTTCCCTTTTTAGAATGTGGATGGGAGCCAAGTGGTGGCAGCAACCACTTGTAATCCCAGCGTTCAGGGAGCTCTGCAACAAGAGGTTCGAAATTTTAAGCACAGCCTGGAATTTAGTGACTTATTGAGACTGTCTTGAAATCTCAGTAAAATTTAAAAGGATTGGTAATATAACTCAGTGTGGGTTCAACATCCAGTACAGCCTAAAAAAAAAAAAAAAAGGCCAAGGATGGAAAACATCTTACAAGAAGTCTCTATCCTGCCCTTCCTTGGATTACTTCTGGACCCCTCTAGCAGTTTGAGTGCTCCCATTTGAGGGATACAGGTCAAAGTTTAGGATTGTTTACTAAGGAGTACCATGCCAAGGCAAAACATTTTCTGAGACAATTCCAAACTATCAAAGTTAAGTTTCACCAGTGATTAGGTTAGTAAATACCACCCTGGAAAACAGGGGCTTTTAAAGCCTATTACTACTAAAAATATGCTATGTGTTCTTCCTGGCCCCTTCACACCCACCCCCAATTTTACTGATCTTAAAGCCTGGATGTCATCTCATCTCCCAGAGTAAACTAAATGAGAAAATAAAACTGTTGGCGATCACCACAGACGGACCAGAGGACAAAACAACTTGGGACTTGGGGTTGGGGATTTAGCTCAGTGGCATAAGCGCTTTCCTTTCAAATGCATGGTCATGAGTTCGATCCCCAGTACCGATTAAAAAAAAAAAAACACACACACACACACATACACACACAAAACTTGGGCCTTTATTCTGTTTCACATTGAAAGCATGATTTACTTTATCTTCACACTTACCACTTGTTCCCTTAGCAACTATAGTGGCCCATCTTTATTACAAGGCCAGATGTTTATGCAGGATGGGGCATCGATGCAAAGAAGAGAGTTTCTGGAATAAGCTGACTACCCATTTCTTGAGGCTGAGACGTTCACACAGGAAAAGAAAGCACCTTTTGAAATTTTGCCCTAAACTAGTTTAAAATTACCAGACTCCCTCGGCCCAACCCCCTCGACCCTGCCCTCAGCCTTACATCTGAATAAAAAGCTTTCCCCTTTTTTTGTTAACAGACTACTGCAGTACTGCCTTTAGTGCAATACTTACTTTAGCTCTTTTCAAGGCCCCTTCCTTATTTTCTCAGCCTTCTCAATTAAAGAGGTTTCACCAGTGAGTTCATGCTCTTTGCCTCAGTCTTAATTTCTGTTATCAATGAGACAGAAGTTCCAATGTCACATCTACTGAAATTGTTTTGCAAAGCTGTCTCTAATTTGTTGCATTTCTAATAAGCTGTCTCTAATTTCTCCAGACTATAGAACGATTCCACTTTCTGTGTCCAATACATGAAATTTCATTTGTTTTCTTCTAAATTTTTTTTGCTGCAACAAAGTTATCAGAAACAACTTTACCTGTATTGTTATAAGGCAATTAAAAATTTTGGTTGTTAGTCTAGAAATGTAATTTAAAGTGAGAATCAAGAGAATATCAGAAATTCTGGTTATAGTCCTGATTTCAAAATGTATAATAAAAATGAATAATCCTTATTGGGGTTTGAAAACTTTGAGCAATTAAACAGTATAGCTGAATGCACTTCCAAGAATACTAGTAGGTGCATAACTCCAGGCAAGATTATTTTTATGCTAGTCTAGGTCCTATTGGAAATCCTATTTCCAATACTATTGGGAAAGCAGACCATGAATAGTACCATTATTTTAGTCACTTGCTGTCTGCTTCTTACTCCTGCCCCTCTCTGTTTGGGTCCACTCTTTTTCTTTTTACTTTTCTTTTGTCTTCCTCTTTTCCTCTTTCTTACTAGTTTCTGTTTTCCACTAAGTGGAAATTAATATATTTTGAATCACTGGCTCTCCTTATTTTTAAATACCACATCCATCTCTCAACACATTTTTTAATTAGTTCTTTGGTTTTAGAACAATATTTTCCACATATCACTTGAAGTTCAAACCTATCTTGCAGCCTTGTAAGGTTACTTTTTAAAAGTATGCATCAATAAAGTTTTTTTAATTTATATGTTGGCAGAACTTTATTACTTCTCAAGAGACTGTCTATCATAGAAATGAATTCCCAGCTTTGAGAGTCTCTGTTTTTAACACCTTTACCTAAATTCACCTTTGCTTTCTGTATTAGTGCTGAAATGGTCCCAGGCATTCATTGAGATCTTCGTTTCTCAGGCACTTACAGAGTTTCCATTCTCATTCAATGTTGCAGATATGAAAACAGGTAAAACGCAATGCTCCCTGCTCTCAGGTCTACTGAGAAGACAGACAAAAAAAAAGTTATGAAATGTGGCCCTGTCTCTCAAGTTATTGGTAGACACATGAATTGTGCAATTATTTTTGGAGGTGATAGCTACTATTACACTCCTTCACTAGTAACAGAACACCTAAGTTTTATCTCTGAACAAGGCCAGTCAAATAGAGACTACACATCTGAGCGTCCTTTTGGCTACAGGTGGCAAGCAGTGAGGTTCTGGTCTAAGAGATGCAACTAGAAGCACTGTCTCCACACTTAAAAAGAATGGAACTTTTCTTCCCTTCCCCTTTTTCCCTTTTCTCCATCCTGCTTGCTAGCATGTGGTTTTACTATTGAGTCACCTTTCCTCAATCAAATGAGAGGAATACCCTAGGAATGTCAGAAAAGCAAGTTTGCAAGAGCCCACAAACTCTGCAGATCTCATTCAGTAAAGCTGCAAAGTCTTCATGTAGCTCTGGGTTAGAGACTTCAGTCATGTGAGAGCAATGTGAAACTGTTTTCTTATTTAAACAGAACCTGTAACTTTAAGTGGAAGGGTATTTGGTGATCCTTTAAAGTTCATGTCATTTTTCTTCAAATTTCCAAGTAATTAAAGAAGAATACATCTCTATATTCTACTCCATCATTTTCTCAATAATCTCTAAGCCTGAAGTTTCTAGGGCATGGGGAGGGGGCATTTAGCCTATGTAGCATTTCCTTTACCTAAAACTCTGACCAAGTACCTGGGAAAATAAACCATTTTGAACCACCCCACTTGGCTTGTCTCAGAAAGCCCTGGAATTCAAGTTTACTCTCAATGAATGAGTGTTAATTCTATCAACAATATACACTGTTCTTCCTGCAAATGTGTTAAATAAAGAACACAGTTAATTCCTTAATTAAAGCTTGATTACTGCTGGACGAGCAAAGTCAAACACTCTAAGGAAAAGGGAACTACTGGTAGTAAAATCAAACCTGCAAACCATGGCTTTGTCTTCCTTTAACTGAATACCTACAGGATTGTTACATTGACTAGTACGTCCTACTTTGCAGAAACATTTCATTCTAAAAAAATGTGGGATACTCTCCAAGAGCTTCTTAGTTTCTCTGATTCTCTTGATATTTACTAACTTAAGGCAATGCAGTTTATATACAAATTTATAAACAAAAACACATACTTGTCTTCCATTATCTATCACCAAGACTTATGTACAGATACAGAAACAGAGGTCAGAGAAGGTAAATGACATTCCCACAATCTCCTTTTATCCTAGCTTCTGTCTTTAAGTATTATATTTCCAAGAATTTCCCCTGTGATCATTGTCCAGATTTGCAATATTCAGTTCATGGACTTGTTTTTTTCTAAATCCATCAGCCAGATTTTGTTTTCTTCCTTTATTTATTCAATGTAGACAGAACAGTTTTCGTCTCCCAAACTAAACTCACCCCTCTCCCTGCTTTATAACTTCCTAACAAAGTCCCAAGCCTACATAAATCTCTCAGATTTTCTGTGCCTATACATGAGCAGGTGATTCCTGATTGTGGTGGATTAATCAATGATGAACTTATAATATCCAGCTGAACTGAATCAGCATGGTGCTGGGTGTGGAGGGCCCACCTGAGGATTGTTGCCAATAGCGTAAGAGGAGAACTGGAAGGGAAAATGATGTGCTGTTGATTCTCCTGGAGAAGCCTGTCACGCTGGTTTTCCTGATATGAACTCAGCTGTTCTCATCACTGGAGGTGCTGGGGACATTGCTGTCACTGAGCATGGCTGCAGTTCTTTTACGGAGAGCTGTGGTCTTTGAGCGTTGCTTCCTGGCTCCAGTACAGATCCCTCAGCCTGCTGGCACACATCTTTCATCCCTCTGATACAGACATTTTAGCTTCCACCACTGACATTTGGGCCTTCCCAGTGCAGATCCTTGATACCGACTTGCATGAGTCATTGTCATGGGCTCTAGGCCTCCAGCTGGACTTGTGGAGGACGTGGCCATGGGCTCTAGGTCTTCAGCTGGACTCATGCAGGACATTACCGTGGGATCCAGGCCCTCAACTGGATATTTTGAGTCTCTAGCACATAGACAGTTCTCTTACAGCCTTCTGCATTTGACTTTTTGGGTGACTCTTATAAAATAATCCCATAAATTATGTGTCCTGCATTAAATCTATTTGCTTGCAACTCTGACTACAACACTGATGAAAGAAGTTCTATGATAAATTCTTAACAATCAGTTTTAAATAACTTCACTGTACTATTCCAAATCTTATTACATGTCTGTTAGAATTCATTCCATTCTTGACATTTGCAAACATTTTCTACTTTTCAATCTTCTTGTCATGTCTCCTTAATCTCAGCACATGATGTTGCCTCTTAATTTAAAAAGAAAATTGAAATTACAGATAGAATTTCACTCATCTTTCTGGTTTGAAGCAAAAATTTTCTCACACCCTCTCTTCCTTCCCTCTTGCTGTACTATCAGAGGTATATTTTCTATTATCTAAGATAAAATTCCTTATATGTGTTTTGAATTCCAATCCTACTTACATTTTTAGGAGTCTTACATTTAAAATTTCTTCTTCTCTCTTATATATCTTTAACGTACATAATATGCATATAGAGGATACACATCCCATTAACAATTAAATTGCTCATTTCTCATCAACTTTAAAGATAAAAGCAAGCTTCTGTGCCCACACATTTGCCTTCAGCTACTGCCCCAATACTGCCATCTCCTTTAGAGAGAAATCTCCAGAGTTGTCTACTCTTGCTATTTTTCACACTCCCCTACACATTCTTCACCCATTCCCTTCCAGCTTGTTCCTTCACTTCACCACCAATCCACAGCTCCCCTGAAACGGGTCTCACTAATGATTGCTATGTTAAAACTAATGATTGCTATGTTACTGAATGCAATCAATATTTTTTATTCCAATCTTTCCTATCTCTCAGCAGCATTCATCTGTCCACCATCACCCTTGATATTCTCTTCAGATCGTTTTTCTGAATCTGGTTTTCCTTTTACTTCTCTGGCTGCCCTTTTCATTTCATTTTCTGGTTCATCTTACACTTGATCTTAGTCAAAAGGCTGACAAGCACTCAGGCTTATCCTTCAATCAGGCTTATTTTAATAATAAATTTCAGAGTTCTTTGAAGGTTCATCCAAGACCTTTGATTTCTGATTCTGTGTTCTCCCAGGGTAATATTGTTACCTTTACATCTCTTTTTTTCACTATTGGGAGGTAAACACAGGGCCTTTGCACTGGGCTAACTCCCCAGCTTTTAATTTTTTTTTATTTTATGAAAGAAAAATAAGTAAGATTTGTTATGTACATGTGCCAACCACCCACGATGAAGGTAATCATTATGTATGGTAAACATGTACTAATAAAATAAAGCAAAATGACTTTTTTGAGACAGAGCCTCACTAAGTTGTTAAATTGCCCACTCTTCTGTTCCTGTCTGCCATGGAATACATGCTTCTGCCTCCTAACCTATCCATGTCTTTTCACAAGACTTTCAGAATCAAATGATTCCTGGTCAAGAAGCAAAAGTAGAGTTGTCCCATTCCTCAATGGATTCAGATAAAGACTGTTAATAAAATCAGGCAAAACTCCAAGAAGAGACTCTTGAGGAAGACAAGGTGGGACTGTCAGGAATTGCACATGAGATGCAGCACATTTACTCCCTTCGAGAACACAAGATGACACTTTATCACAGTCAAGACTATATCACCATATGAAGCATAAAAAATTCCATTGGTTGGACAGTTGAACATTCTTAATCAGGGATCTTGACCTTTAAAAAAATAAAAAAATAAAAAATAAATTGCTCAGACTGAGCTCAAACTTGTGACCCTCCTGCCTCAGTCCCCCAGAGTGCTGGGATTATAGGTGTGTGCCACCATGTCCAATTTAGAATTCTGTTTTACCCTTAAGACTTTGCCCATGCAATTTCACTTATACAAATCCTGCTTTACTTAGCCTAGTCATTGAAATTACTTATAGGCATTGAGATTTGACTCAGGTAATGCTTTCTTCTATACATTTTTTGAGCTAGCTCCTGAGCCTGAATTGCATGAGTCTCCTCTGTGCTCCTAACTAAACTGTTAGGGAATGCAGATTTGCAATATTCTAAAAGGCACTCACCATTTACTAAACCAGATGATTTTCTAAAAGACAAGTGGAAATATTATTTAGAAATAAGCATTTGCATTTTGCTCTAAGCCCCCTAATTCAGGAAGATAGATGGCCATTTTATTATTCCTTACCCAATGGGATCCTTTCTCCCTTGCTGCCAGAACCCAAAGAAGAAGTTCCCAAATCCAAGTTCATGAGAAAGATTATGCTTGGCAATGTCAGTGAGGGTTTCAAGAGAATAGGCAAAATTCCCTTTAGAGTACTAATAGGAAAGAAACGGACATAATATGCAAAAGACCAGAAAAAGAAAAAAAGTAAAGGGTTGGCATAGTGGTGAAAAGGAAAATAGGGAACAGTTCAACTGTAATGGTAACAGCCTAGGAAATGAAAAAATTCAAAGAAGTGTCCTTTATTTGTGCTGGGCCCTGGGCATAGGGGACCCAATCTCAACAACACACCAGACCTCAAGTATAGCATTGGTGTTGCAGCAAGAAGTATGAAAAGACCTTTCCAAGTAGCAGCAAAATGGTATATCAGAGGGTATACCAGAAAGTCCATAGAAGATAAATTATCAGTAACCAAAGGGCCCCCCTCCCCAATATTGGGGTTAGACTAAGGCCTCAAATATTTGCATAACCCAACCAGCAGCTAAAGTGTTGACTAAAGTTGTGTGTTTTACTTTCTTAGCAAAATGTTGAACGGGAGATAGCTTGAAGAATGTTTTAAAGTGTGAAGTTTCTTACAAACCCAAGTTTGTAGGTGAGATTTATATAATCATCATTATAATAAAAAGTAATAAGTTCCAGGAAAGAGGCAAGCACTTAGAATCCCATAGGAAAGGTATACAATCTGCTCTTGGGAGTGGTGGTCAGGAAAAGTTCTTAAAGGAAATAGTACCTAAGCTATCTCACAGATAAGAAGGAGATGGTTGCCAAAGAGGTGATGGGGAATTTGAAAGAAGGAATTCTCTTCCAGGAAAATTGATTAAGGAAATGCAGAGAGTTGATAAATCTTAGCATATATGAGGCTCTACAAGCTGTTTGTATTGGTTGCAGTATAAGATGTACACAGACATGCCTTCTGAGACATGTAAAAAGATTTTTGACTTAATCCTAAGGGTTATAAATAGGTACTGAAGGAGTTTTAAACCTGAGGGTTATGTCTAAATAGCTTTTTAGCACATATACAAACTTCAGCAATATGGCTTTTTTCATTTTAGGGATATGGCTTCTTCCACACTTAAGAGAATCCATCTGAGGTGACAAGAAGAAAGATGGAAACAACTTAGGAGACTTTTAGAATAGTTCTGGATATAGATAATGAAGGCCCATGTTAGTAATAATAATGCTTTTTATAAGGTAGAATATATAACCAGGCATTGTGACACACAACTCTCCTCCTAGCTACTCAAAAGACTGAAGCAGGATTTCAAATTTGAGGTCAATCTGAGCAATTTAGTAAGATTCTGTCTCTAAAAAATTGTTTTCTATAAAAGAGCTAGGATTGCAGCTCACTGGTAGAGGGGCCCTCATAGAGTGAGGTGCTCCAGTACCTAATAAAAAAAAGAATACACAACGTATTACTAAGAAGGTAGAATAGGCTTTGGAGAAAACAGATTATAGAGATATTTGGATAGTTGAATTTGCTGGTTTAATTTATAATCAAATAGCTGGGAAACAGGACTGAAAAGTGACCATAAATGTAGGGATAAGGACTGGAGAAACTAATATCACTAAAACTGATGAGCAAAATATTTCAAGGAGAGACTATTAAAAGACTGAGTACTTTTAATGGCAAAATTGAAGGGAAGGTGCATGGAAGAAGTAAGAAGAGACTTGAAATGTGTCTGTTGCATATGGAAGTAAGAAGTAATTGATGGCCTTGATAAAAGCAGCTGTATGTGTGGACCACTTTTTATTGAAGACAGATTATAAAGGTTGTAAAGGATTGGATTTGCAGGCAAGAGAAAGAAAAGATCTCTAAGATTCTCTCTCTATCTATCTACCTATCTTTCTCTGTCTCCCTCTCCCTCCCTCGCCCCTTGCCCCTCTCCTGTCTTCTTTCTCCTTTTTGCAGAGAAAAGAACTCAAAAAGTGGAAGAAATAAATTATACAGAAGAGGAGGAGAATAAGCACGAAAAAGTATCTTTGAGGAAAAACCTCAGTGAGGTCAGAGATCATATTTATTTTGGTCATCGTTCCATAATGTAACTCTTAGTTTCCTATCACTAATATGTGAAGAATATTAATCTCTCCCTACATGATATGAATGTACATTAATGTCAGGGGCTTCATATTGTGCATTGTTACATCACCACTCTTTAGCACAGTGCATGGTGCACAGTAGAAGCTACCTGAAGGAATGAAAGAAATACGGCTGGACAAGTTTCCTGACTTCTGTTCCAGTGCATTCCCATTGTAGCATAGCTACACATAGCAGATGTTCTAATCAGTGTATTACTATATTAAGGGCCTACCCATGTGCATTATTATCTCTTTTCCTCAATAAGAGAGGGAAGGTCTGAGAAATTAAGTATTAAGTGCAATTTCAAGAGCTGGGAAATGGTAGAATCAGAAATTGGCATGGTAGGTATAATAATTCAATTGTTAGCTGCTGCTTTCTGCTTCTCTACACCCAAGAGTCACCTCCTATAAATTCCTTAAAGACATGAAAAAATATATCAAAAAGAAGAAGTATTCCATTCCAATTCCTCCAAATCGTTGCAAAATATGGGTGACCTATTTCTCTGATTTTCAAAAAATACTCTGAAAGCAGCCTTTTATTTACAGGTATGATCTTAGCACTGAAAAAATTAAAATCAATGCAATAGGTGTTCTGTCTTTCCTTTGTTTTTTCCTGCTGCCTAAGTCATTATTTTTAACAGTTTTTTTGCCTTTAGGCAAAGTCAGGACATCTGGATTATTTTACAGGAGAAAAAACTAACACTGGAAAGGTATGGATATTGATGCCAGTGTCACAGAGCTTTATAGGGAGATGTAGAACAGGAAACCCAATCTGTTGGTCCTTAGTTTTGTAGTTTCCCCATCTAAAACAATAGTGTTAACAGTAGATTTACGTAATTTATTTGAGTCTTGAACTCCAACAACATTCAGTTTGATAAAATTTCAACAAGAAATAGTTGGTAACTCCTTGATGTTGATATCCTAGTTTTATGTACTTTCTTATATTATTAAAAGAAAAAAACTAATCTGGAAGTACCCAAAGTGAGTGTAGTGTATAAAAGTAGTTGTCATAATTAAGTATTGACTATGTGTTTTTTCAGAGGAAAAAAAAATCAACAAAGGTATAAGATACTGGTTCATTTTGAAGTAAAAGCAGTAAAAGTTGGAACTTTTATTGTAATAGTACTACTGTATATGTAATCATAACATAGGAACAAATGAAATCATACATATACAGGATCTGAATTCTACATAAATTAAATCAAAACATCATATAAAGATAAAATTATTCATTTTAGAGGAACTCTGTGGGTATCTCTGAGCTTAAGAAAGAAAGGTTCACACTAAAATGAAACTATTCTTGTCTCTACAGGCCCACTTTTACTTAAAAGAGGTATGCTTTTTTTAGCAAATAAAGTCCAATAAAAATTAAAATTAAAGCAATGGTGCTATCCATATGGTGATCCAGCACCACTAATTAGCTTTAAGCCAAAAGAGGGATTATTTCCTAAAATAATTTTTATATCAAATCAAACAATTTTGCCACAAAAAGATTGAGTCCATTAAGCAAAGATGAATAAAGCAACCAATGATTCAAAACAAGTTACCTCTCAGTCTCGTATTTCCTCATACAGATTTAAATTCTAGACTTTCACTATGTGAATTATGTGTTCAGATGCAATCAGATTCTTCTGCAATATCATTGAAGTCTCTAGTCTGCCTCAAAGATCAACTTCTTAGCTTAGTGGATTTTAAATAACCTGTGAGCTAAAGCCTGTAATTTATGTAGGAGGAACTTTGGTTTATTCATAAAATTATTACCTGTCATGGAAAAATTTGCAGCCAAAGCAGATCAGTATTCAGGGCTATATTTGCAAAAATTCAAAGGAAATTACAAAGTTCATATGAGTGACTTTCTTCTTCTTTTAATGAGTTCCTAATACAGCCTCTTCATATGCCAATTTTATTTTACTATATGACTCACTACATTGGGAATTAAAAATAATCCAAAGGTAAGTATTTGATTGCCAGCTTTACATTTTCACAGTACACTACTCAAAGGAATCATTGTTTTGAATTTCCAGTATCTTTAAACATAAGGAGTCAAAAATAGACAAGGAATCCTAGAATACAGATTCTACTCTAGACTTACCCTCCCACAATCAACAATTTCTGTAGCCTTGCAGGAATTCAGTTTGAAAAATATTTATTGTAGGGACTGGGTATGTACTTTGTGCTTAGTGGGTACAAACAAGGCCCTGGGTTCAAGCCCCAACACCACACACACAAAATATTATTTAGTAAGACCTCAGAAGTCATCCATTCCAGAGTTTTAACCCCAAACAAAAATTGACACTGCACTTTTTGTAAGACATGATCAGTTTCTCATGTGTGAAATGAGCTGAAAGTACAAGATTATGTCTATCTAGTTCCTGTGATTTTTAAAATCCTTGGTACTTGGTATTATAATTAAAATTCAGTAAATTTCAAGTGCTATGCATTTCTTTTTCCACTGAAAGTTTATCAAGTCTTTCTTTGCATAGCCAAACAAGATTTTATTTCAGCCCAAATGAAAGGAAGAGGCTTAGGCCAGTATTAAGGTGTTCATCATCCTTTCAGTCTCCACAGAGATTATTTTTGGCCTTGACTTAATGTTCGTGTCCAGAAACAGGAACCATACAAAGCCAAAAGAAGTCAGAATATTTTTAAGGCTTTTCAAGACTAGATAGCATGTTTTAGGTAATTTAAAATGAGAATGCTAGCCAGGGATTTAGCTCAGTGGCATAAGCACCTGCCTGGCAAATGTGAGGTCATGAGTTCAATCCCTGGTACAAAAAAAAAAAAAGAATTTAAAATGAGAATGGATTGAGATTTGATTCATATTCTATATCACCTAATATTCCAATGGATAAACATAATATTCTTTGCTTTGGAACACAGGCTCAGATTTGATAACTTCTCTCAGAAGTTTTACATTACATACATAAATAAATAAAATACAGGGAGTCTGTTTGAAGAGAAGGCAATGCATACAATCTTGTCTCCCTTATTAAGTTTATGCTTTACCACAAAGTGTCTTTTCATTTGTACTCATTACCATAGTTGATGCTTCTATGTAAATTGAAGTTATGAAGCTGAGAAGAAGCCGGAAATTGTTTAGGGCGTTTGTTATTTGCTTTTTAAACATCTGCTGTTTTGGCTCTTTTGTAATCATTTTTGTCAGAAGCTGTCAGGGACTTTATCATCAGAATTTGCTCACTCAGTTGAAAGGAAAAGGAGAGCTGGTTTAAAATAGTCTTTCCTTTTCCAGAGATTGCGATTTCAATTTAATTGTCTTTTCCTATTGAAGAAAAAAACCCCAAAAAACAAAACAAACAAACAAACAAAAAACAGTAACAAAGTGCTCCAGGCAAGTTTCCTTAAACTTCTTGTTTTCCCCCCAGGTTTTCTGGCACTTGCAAATGCTTACTATAACTTATCTTTCAATGCCACAAATCCATATTCTTAACATTCTTATACAGAGACTTTGTTTGTAGATATACATACCATAAGTTTAATTTAATTGACAAAATACAGTTGGAAACAGTAATGTATCATGCTTTTGTTGTCAAAATCCATCAGATAGTCCTTCTATCTTGCTTTGATAGCTCCATCAGTGAAAGTGAAAGTATAGGCTGTTATACTGTATTGTTTAAGCAATAATGACAAGAAAAACAAGTGTGTATATGTTCAATACAACTCAGTTTTTGAAAAAATTTTGGCATTTGGTTGAATCCAAAAGTGTGGATTGCACAGGCTTTTTTAATGCCTCAAAGTGTTATTTTCTCTACAAGGAAAAAAGAATATTAAATAAACAAAAGCAAGAGAAATAAACATTGACTATGTAATGTATAAATACATTAACACCTGTATACACAGAGTTTACAACAAAATTCTGACTGATAAGATTTTAAATATTTGTGTAAATTTCAAACTTTTAAATTTTTGAGGGCTTTTTTATTATAGCACCTCTAGAAAACTAACTTGGAAAGTTATTCAGTAGAATTGCTTATTATACAGAATAGCAGTGTTGTATAAAGAGAATTTATTTTTGTACTGAGGATCAAACTCATGACCTCACACTTTCCAGGTGAGCACTTACACCACTGAGCTAAATCTCTGGCCCTAAAGAAAATATTTTGAACTAGGGAATTTAACTCAGTGAGAACCTGTCTCAAAATAAAAGAGATAAAGATGTAGCTCAGTGCAATGCCCAGCTCAGTGCAATTGCCCTGGGTTCAACTTCTATCTAGCACCACCAAAAAACAAAATAAAGGAACAAAATCTTGAAACTAAATTCTATGAGACAGAGAGCATCAAAGCTGCCTGTTTTACCAAAAATTCTGTTTTGTTTTGCTGAAACCAATTCCTGATCTATAAAGTCTTCTTCAGACTACAGGATTCAGCAGCAAAGGACCAGAGCTGATATTCCCAAGAAAACTATAACATTTGAGAAATAGAGTTAGCAACATTAGGTTCCAATCTGAAGAATTTTGTAAGGAATATGAATTAATGCCTAACAGGCTTGATCTCAGAACAAGACTTTTCCACTTACTCACATTCATTCGACAGTTACAGGACAACAATTTGCTAAGCACGATGCTAGAAGCCAGGGTACCAAGATGAGTTAGAGGCTGTCTCCTGCTGGCTACATTCTAGAGAGAGATTAAAAACCCCAAATTAGCAACTATTTACAGTACAGTGTGGGAAAAGTATAATATAACAGAGGGAATCACTGGCACCTAAGGGAGCTCAGAGGTGAGAACAACCAATTCTGTACTATCAAGGGAGAGCATCTTTAAGCAGAATTTGGAGACCAACCCTGCCCCAGATAATATCAAAGGAAATACTGAAAAATACATGGCCTTTGTCCCAGTTCTCTTGCAAAGAGTGCCTAAAACCCTTGGAATTTCTGAAATGAGAGAAACTTCTTTTGTTATTCTTAATGAGCCCCTTCCAACCAAAGCTAAATGTATGCTAATGGGGGGGTGATTTTTGGAGGATGGGGACTGTTAGTCCTGTCAACCTATCTAGGGTTGGGAATTTCAGCCCCAATTCTCATCTCTAGGGAGGGCAGAGGTACGAGAGATTGAGTCAATCAATGATGGGTTATGATTTAATACAATGCCTACATTGAGGACCCTCCATGAAAATGCTTAATCAGGGAAATATTTTAGACATAAATGTTGCCAGGGACAGTGGTGCACACCTGTAATACTAACACTCTGGAGGCTGAGGCAGGAGAATTGCTACATGGTGAGTTCAAGGCCAGCCTGAGCTGCATAGTGAGACTGTCTCTAAAAAACAAAATAAATACAGACAGACAGGCATCAGTGTAAGTGGATAGTTTAGAAAATACTCTTAAAAGCAAAGTCAAAGAAAACAAAAATAGAAAAATGATATATTATACTAAGACGCTTCTGCAAAGCAAAGAACAGAATTGATGTGGAGCCTACAGAATGAAAGATAATATTTGCAAACTAATCGTCCAACAGAGTCAAAACATATGACTCTTTGTCATATTCAGAACATATGAATAACTAAACACAACACCAAAAAAATCCAATTTAAAAATGGGCAAATGATCTGAATAGACTTTTCACAAAAGAAGACAAATAACTAACAACTATATGACAAAAGTTCTCAATATCAGTGCTCATCAGGAAAACACAAATCAAAAACAAAATGAGATACCATCCCAGATAGAATGACTATTATCAGAAAGATGGAAAATGAAGTGCTGGTAAGGATGTGGAGAAAAGGGAACTATTGCATACTGTTGACAGGAATCTATATTAGTGCAGCCATTATGGAAAACAGTATGGAAGTTACTAAATGAATTCAAAATAGAACTGCCAGCAACAAAATTCTATTAAAAACAGAATGCTGTAACAATCCTATTACTGGGTATTTATCCAATGGAAATGAAATCGATATGTTGAAAAGATACCTGCATTCCCATGTACATTGCAGTACTATTCACAATAGCCAAGATATGGGCTCAACTAGGGTGCCCATCATTAGATGAACAGAGAAGGAAAATGTAGTGTATATGTATACATTGGCATGTTATTCAGCCATAAAAACACTGAAATTCTGCCTTTTGCAAAATAGATTGAACACAAGAACAATGTATTAAGTGAAATAAAACATTCACAGAAAGAGAAATACTACATATGATTCATTCATTTGTGGAAGTTAAATAACACATTCTCAGCTGGGTATGGTGGCACAGACCTATAATCCTAGCACTCTGGGAGGCTGAGGCAAGAGGATCACAATTTAACAAGATCGTGTTTCAGAATTAAGGTAAGGAGGTGGCTAAGGATGTAGCTTAATGTGGAAACCTCTAGTTCATTTTTTAGTAACCTCCCCAAAAACAGATCTCACAGAAAAAAAACAAAAAACAGAACAGTAGTCAATAGAGAGAGTAATGGTCACTAGTGTAGGGTAACTATAATTAACATTAATTTCCTTTTAGTAACAGAATTGCATACATTTTAGCATGTACATAACCAGCTTTGCTGCTCAGAATGAAAATGTAACTAAAATTTAGACAATGATATGGGAGAGCTATGTGTGCAAATTTTGGACCATTTTTGACAGGAAAATTACTTGTCTTCTTTCCTTCCTCTTGCCCAGTCAGCAAGGTACAGCTCAGTTGTGATAGTGAGGGCCATATTTGACCACATAGACAAGGTCAACATACTAGGAGATGCCCAAGTAAAAGGTAGGACCCTGGGCCTTGGATAACCTGCAGCAGTTTCTGTGTTGCTTGAGCCATCATTCTTTGAAGTCTTGATTAGAGCAGTTATCCAGTCCCCTAAGACATATAGAAATTTAACAAATTACTGAAGAGCTAATTGATAAAGTGTTGCTCTACACAAAGATATTTGTACATGAAATCTAAAAATAAAAAAAGCCTGCACATGAAATCTAAAAATCTAAAATTTTAAAAAGAAAAAATGTGCAAATGACATTTGAAACTTAGTGATGGGCAGAGAGGGGATTGCTTTTTGTGTTTGTTTCTAACCATCCTTTAAATTCTAGCACAGCAGCAATTTTCTACTGTGTCACTAGTTTAAATTCAACCCTGACTAACCTTTCACATATCTGTTAGTATATGATTTCTTTAGAAGCAGGAATGGAGCTTTACTTGACTCTATAAATCCAGTTTCCAGAATATAGATGTTCAATAAATGTTCACTGAATTTAACTATTTTACTCTTAAAGAAATTTGTTGACTTATAACTTTTCTTCTAATAATGAAAATAATTAAACAATTAGAATAATATTGACAGATTAGGCCAATAGTATTGGTTTAAGTTGTATGATAGGCAGTGTGTTCAAGGATTATTCATGTTCCTTAGTCCTCACAACAGTCCCATGATATAAATACTACTACAGCCATCCCTTTTATCAGCAGGTGATGTGTTCCAAGTGCAGACTTGAAACCATGTACTGTACTGAACCAATACATACTGTGCTTTTTCCTGTGCATGCCTTCATATGATAAAGCTTAACTACAAATTAAGCACAGTAATAGGTTAACAACAATAACTAATAATAAAATAGAATAATTATAACAATAAATCATAGTAAAAGGTATATGAATATGGTCTCTTTGTCTTTCTAAATAACTTATTATACTGTACTCACCCTTCTCACTTTTGGGTGACTGTGGGTAACTAAAATCATGGGACACCAAGTCTCAGATGAGGAAAGGATTACTGTATTAACACTCCCATTGTACAGAAGAGGAAACTGAGGGTTAGAGAAGTTAAGTAACTTTATCAAGGTCTCACTTTTAGGAAATGGCTGAAATAAGAATTTGAGCCTAAAGTTGTTATCAAAAGACATTTTCTTAACTATATGTTACATTATCTTCCAGAAACAACTTGGCAATATGTAGGGTAGAGAGGGGGGAAAATACCATCCTTGGTTTAAGAATTAATTACAGATACTTAAGTCAATTAAGTCACATTTTCAATACAAATTATGTTTATGATAATTGTCACATTTTCAATACAAATTATGTTTATATTAAAAATAGTATTGCTAGTCTCTTGGTTAATGAATATTTTTGCCTTGAAAGTATAAGCACCGGGAAAATTTTTAATGTGGCTTGAGCCTTGGCTCAGTTACTTAAAAGCTGAATAAAACTGCCCTGAGATGATCACGAGTGGAACTGCTATGTTACATAAATGTTTCAGAGGGAAATGGAAGAAAATACTATAGACATGAAATAGACATCAAAAGATTAATTTGAATGTAAAAAATTATCTTATCAAGCATACTTTCCAAATTTATTACTATCAGAATATCCAAACATAAAGCAAAGTAGAATTTGTATAATTAAATATCATGTATGAATTATCTAGGTTCAAAATTACAAATATAATAACATATTCATTGATCTATAATGACATCAGAAATATTCCTACTCTCAGAAATCAAGAAGCATCATAATTTCAGAATCTTAAACTAATAAGACTCAAAAATATCTAAAAAAAAAGTCCTGTCTAAAAATCCCTCTTACAGACAAGGAAACCAAGGCACTAAAAGGAGAGATCTATTCCAGTTAGTGACAAAACCTTAAGGATCCATTTATATTACACTACACTGCCAATTAGTATTAAATATTGTTTAATGTACTTGCCTCACTTGAAAATGATTCATAGAATATGATAAAACTTTTTTCTCTACAAATTCAGACTAGATTATGCTTGAGCATTATCAGATGTCTTTTCTATCTAAAATTTGTTTCCAAGGATAGAAATTACAAAACCGCTCTTCCATTTATCCCCTTAGTGTCTAAACTATAATATAAAATAAAATAATTTTCAAGCAAAAGTGTTCAGAGGGAAAAAAAACTGCTCAGAGAAACAGTCATATAGAATTTTACCATATTGTGTTCTCTCCTGGCTCTTCCTTGATAGTGCTGAGACAAGGAGCAAACACATAATGAACACTTTAATGAACTATTAGCAGGAAACCAGAGTGTACAAATGTGTTCTTGGATTGAGCCTTAATACAATTAAGTCCCAGCTGGCAACTGGATGACCAGCAGAAACTTCCTAGCATCCAGGGCACATCATAATTTCAAGAAAAATAAAGACTAAAAATGCATGTTAGGGCTGGGGATGTAGCTCAGTGACATATCCTGCCTGGCAAATGCAAGATCCTGAGTTCAATTCCTAGGACAAAAAAAAAAGGATATTATTCTTCCAAATTGTCTTTTGGTTTTACAATGTTTTACAAGTCACCAAATAGATTTTCAAAACAATTTTATCTATAAATCTTCTTTTAATTTAGAAGAAAATGAAAGATTTATAATGGTCTTAACCACAGTATATTAATACTGGGTTTGAAGTGGTGATATAAGAGTACAGTTAGACTGTAGCAATATTAGGATGATCCTGTGAACACTTGAGATTAGCAAGTGTTTCTATGAGGAAGTATTTTATTACTTTACTCATATTAAGATTTATTATTTCTCTAAATTACTGCCACTTAGTGATTCATTAATTGGGTGAGCCGATCATTTATTCAGTAAACAGTTATTGATTTTGTGCTAGATCATTGGGATACAGCAATAAACAAATAGATAAATCCCTGCACTCATTGAACTTACAATCCTGTAATGGAGATAAAACATAAACAAATAAAAAAATTAGGAAATACTAATGCCGTTAAAAAAATCCCAGTAGTGGTTGGGGGTGTAGTTCAGTAGACAAGTACTTGCCTAGGATACACAAAGCCATGGGTTTCATCCCAGCACCACAAACAAAATGAAATGAAGTACTGAGAGAAAATCTGCATAACATTTTCTTAGTTCTGGGCTCTTTGTAACATGCACATGTGGCCTTAATTTGAAAAACAAACAAACAAACAGAAAAGCAGAATAGCTGGCAGAAATACAGATTTACAAACTAAATTAATCAAACCTGTTTGACATAGTGGCTAAAACATTAAATCTAGAGTCAAACTGCCTGCACTTGAAACTCAGCTCCATTGTTGACTAGCTGTGTGACCCTGGAGAATGTACTCAAATTCTCTATGCCTCAGTTTCCTCATCTAATAACCAATAGGGCCTAGTTCATAGGATTATAGTGAGAATTCAATGACTAGTCTGTGTAAAGCAGACTCCTATTAACCCAGATCATAGGATACCTATGTGTGAATTGTGTGATGGAAAGTTTTGATTGGCAAGGTGAGCAACAGTCTGAATGGAATAAAATTTCCCTATCCATTAATTTGCTAAGGTTTACCCTTTGTTATCCACTGGGGTTACATGTCTCAATACGAGTATACCAGGTTTCTAAAAGAAGCAATTATTTGCTCTTAAAAAACCCATTGATATTCAAAGTACTAGAGTTATGTGGAGAAGGAACAAGTAGGTGTTAGTATTTCACCTTTGCATATTTAACGTTCTTATCTTGAGAATTTTGTAAGACACAGAAATTACACTGGTAAATTTTAGTGATGTATAAGGAATAAGTATATGAATACATAGATACATGTATCAATGTAATAATTCTCAGAAGAGAGGGTAAACACAACCATGAAATATCAAAAAGGAGGAAGATAAAGCAACAGTTGTTAGGTCAACAAAGTTCTCATGGCCACATTTGGCAACTGTGCAGAAGCCTCCTAATTTTAAAAAAATTAATTAATTATTTTGAAAAGGAGCCATTTTCTGTAAATGTTAAAAGAAATTCTTCAGGTTCCACTTTGAAACATGACCTTCCTCCTCTGGGGAAAAATAAGAGTGAGGTAGTTCAGTCCTCAAACATTAGACAACAATAACCATATATCCTTTCCCTGGTTTATCAATTCCATCTGCCATGATGGATTACAGAATCTCACAAACCCAGAAACTACAAAAAGGAAGGTTAAGGAATTCTTTAAAAAAAGATTTTATTAATTAATTCCACTTCTTCCTAAAGTTTTGAAAGACTGGATTAAGGCAAAGGATAAGAATGAAAATCCTATACATTTTTCAAGTAAAATTGGTCACACGTGTTTAAACTGTTATGTGCCATTGATTAAGGTATAATATTTATAAAGAATTAAATATCTTTTGCACTCTTTAATAAAAATTAATATGTCATTTTCCCCAATCCAAAACAATCTCCACTTAGTAATCACAAAATCAAAATGCAAATTTGGGTTAGTCTTCAACTCAAATTCAACTGCCCTTCAATTTCCTCATGGTATCCAAAGCACCTCATGATTCATTCTCTGCTTATCTTTAGTTGGATTTTTCATGCTTCAATAAAGTCATACTAAACAGTCTGCCTTTCCCTAAATAATCCAATATCTCATATTGCTTGTTACCTTTGGACTAGAAGTTTCATAAAAAATGTAGGCAGGTAAACATGTTGACACAAGTTCAATTAGGGACTTCATGTTTATCATTGTAAACTCCAAGATGACATCGTCCCCTTTCTGAAACCTGTGGCACTGTTTCCATAGACTCAGATGGAAAAAATGCTCCCTCTATTTAATAGAGGGCATCATAATCCTCTATTTACCTCTCTACCTTCTGAACTGGACTTCAAGATTCTTGAGTATAAGAAATATATTTTTTCTCCTTTATGTTCTTGCAATGTGTATCTGGTGAAGCAAGAAAGGATAGATCAAGGATAGGAAAAATATGAAGAAAAGAGGAAAGTAAGGAGGCCTGGAGTTGTCTAGAAAGGTGCAATTTGAGATAGTCTAGCAATCACGATTTCCTTTGTGATAAAGTAGTTGATGTATATAAATCTGGGCTATCAGCTGTTTCCTTCATTTAATGAATTAGTTAGGTTTGCCTTTCACATGATCATCAGGCTTTTAGTGTACTACACTGTTTGACAATTCTCATTTACTATGTTGCCCAAATAGTTGATGACCTAGGCAGGCTCTAATTCCAAGCTACACAGATGCTGCTTTCTACATACTTTTTTAAAAAGAACTCATCAGTTGTGAACATTCTTTCTAATAAGGCTTTATGTGGTTTTATTGTGGTCAATATATCACATTTAATTTCTTAACTATCATCTATGATATTTAATATGAGGCCAATTCCCATTATACTGACCATTTGTTTCTATTTCCATACACAGTATATTTTCCTTCTGCTCTATCCTCTTATTCTAGAATAACTCCAAAAGGAAAAGGCTGATTTTAAAAACATAAGAAATATAAGTGTTCCTCTGAACTGTATCTTTCTACATTCCTCTTACTTAAGGAGACATACTCATCTGAAATATCTCTCACTTCTATAGAACTGTCATACTTCACTAGACCAATAGATTCTTAGCCCTAACAAAAACACATAAACTAATGCTACCTAAATAGGCAATCACCCAAACAAAGCAAGTCATGGTGTTGTGCACTGTAAAGAGCTCTGGACTACAACCTGAGTTTTGCCCAAATACTACCACTGTTACTTCAGACACTCCTCCTTTTCTCAAGAGTTCAACTGCCTCAACAGTTAAGGAAGTTAGATGGCCTTGAACATCACATCAAACTCTAATTACTCTCCAAAAATAACTTGAAATATATTTTACTTACATTTATCTTATATAATTTTATTATAAATTTTAAGAAAATTTAAACTTACCTTCCCAAATGTGTGTGGGATTCAGCCACTTCTTGTGAATTGTCACTACAAGCCCTGGGTCAGGCAAATGTTCTACCACTGAGCTACACCTCCAGCCCCACTACAAGCCCTGTGTGAAGAGAACAATATTGGTTATAAGCAAGTCAACATACAGGAAGAGAACTTTTAACTTGGAAACTTCCTGATGATATCTGTGGAAAGGAAATTGTTCAAACAAATACTGTTTTCTTTTGCAAAAAGTTTAAGGAAACAGAACTTGTGTAGACTGGCATAGCCTACACTGTATTTCCTTCTTCCAAAGAAAATGGGTAACATTGTCTCTAATCATCACTATGAGATAATATACTGAGAGAGTGAAGAAGGCTACTGAGCATATTACTTAGGGTGTCATGATATTGTGTTGGGAAATGGAAGGACCTAACTAAAGTTTAGAAATTTTTAACAAAGCATGAATATGTGTGTGAGTGTGCACGCATGTGCATGTGTGTGTGTGTGTGTGTGTGTGTGTGTGTGTGTGTTGTTGTACTGGGAATAACAGTCAGGCCTTCACAATGAGCTACATCCACAAGTCCCTCCCCTTTCATGATTTTTTTTTAAATTTCAACACAAACTCTTACTAAGTCAGTAAATTGCCCAGGTTGGGCTTGAAGTTGTGATCCTCTTGCCTCAGTCTCCCAGGGTGCTGTGAAATTATATGCAAGTACCACCACACCCAACCTAATATATATATATATATATATATATATATATATATATATATATATATCTGTATTGCAAACCATGCAGCTCACTACTGTATAAGGATGTGATTCCAAAATAGCTGCTATACCAAATCTAGTCCAACAGAAGAAATCTTAGTCTCTCTAGCTCTTGCTGCTACACTCAAACTATCACAGATAAGAATCCTGTTTATAAACCTCGCTAGAGGAAATATTCCACAATTTCCCCATAAATCATTTCTGGTGTTTCACAATCTTTTTATATCTAACCACAATATCTTAAGATCCTTCGTAAGTTATTTAGTCATCTAAAAATAAAAAGAACAAGTATTGACTATATTCTGTATGTGCGTAATTGGTACATTTTAAGACAATTATTCAGCTTCCTTTTAGAACTGTCCTCTTCTGGGTCAATAAACACAACTTCTTCAAAATTCCCCTCAGAAAGTATCTCATATTCTGATGTTTGGCCTGTATTTTTAAGGAAATGCTTCATTTCAGAACTGGTAGGATTTGCCTGGATTTAGCTTTCTCTCTTTTCCTACTTTTTCACTCTAAACTTGGCCTTTAGAATTTTGAGGGAGTCTATAGAACCTGATCATTCTAAAAGATTTTATCTTTCAGAATAATATTAATTCATATTTCTCAGATTATCCAAAAGACAGCTGTATTACCACAGTGTCAGAAAAATATAAATTAAAATGTCCTGACTCCACCTCACAAAAGAAAACAAGGGCAATGCAAATTTTAGCTGTGTGGTATCCTGCCCAGAAGCCAAGATATTATTCAAGTGTTATTTCTCAGGAAACAAATGTTTAGACTCCTGGGAGGAAGCCAGAAAGCTTGAGTGATGATGCAGCTCTTGACTCCCCAATTCTTATGTCACCGTGAAAGTATTTGGCTGGGCACTAGGTATTCATTTTCAAGTCTGATTCATTTCTACTTGGAAAGTTAGATTCTTCAGAGAATGAGATAGTGCATCTCAAGGTGCATTTTTATGGTGTGTCTTATGTTATACATTTGAATGTTGAACTTTCAGAATTTATGAAGGCATTACCAACATAAAAGTTGTCTTTTTGCATCTTACTCAATTTAAAAAAGAATCACTGCCTCTGTAAGATTTCTATCTTCTGTTAATGAATCAGACCCTCAGCAAGAGAAGGGAGTGAGGCCTGGGGCTCTAGCTCAGAGGCAAAAGTGCCTGCTTGGCAAGTGAGGGGTCATGAGTTCAATCCACAGGCCCCCCAAAAAAGGGACTAAAAGAAGGAAATGACATTTGCTGGCTTTAATGTTGACATGGGTTATACTTGGAGATCAATCCTAATGATAGATAGAGCAGATATTAGCATTATGATGAGATTAGAGGGTCCTAACAAGTTAGTCTGTTTCAGGACCTGACTTGCTCCTTTTCATTCTCAAATGTCTTCTCAATAATACCTACCTTTATCACCTTACTTAGCACTGGAATCTGCACCAACCCCACACCCATTCCTAACAGCATACCTACTATTAAATTTTTTAATTTAAATTTTAATCAACAAATAAAAGTTGTATTTATTGTGTACAGTATTGCTATGGTTTGTGTTTAAATGTTCTCCCAAAGACTTATAGATGGGGCTTTGTTAGAGGTGGCTGGATCTGGGTACATGATGCAGGAATTGAATCATGATGCAAAGTGAGGCTCAAGAGTGCTAGGATTAAAGGTGCTAAACCACCCTAAGTAATAAGGATAAGATATAAAGGATGGAAAGAGCTATGGTTTTCCCTTGTTGCTTTGCCACCTTCTTCCCATCATGAATTGTTTCTCCTCTGTAATGCTTATCTGCCACTCATTGTACCTTAGAGCTAGCCAATTATGGACTGAAACCTCTACAAACTGTGAGCTAAATAAAACTTTCTCTAAACTTTGGATATTGAGTATTTTGTCCCAGCAATGAGAAAAGTAAGACAAATATGTTCTTTTGAAATTTGTATGCATAGTATAATTTTTAAACTGATCTAACATATGCATTGCCTCACACGTTTATCAGTGATTGTGGTGAAACCTATTAAAATGTACTTTCAGCACATTTTAAGAGTGGAATACATCATTACTAACTGTAGCCATTATGCTTTACAAAAGGCCCTTTTAATTAATTCTTTCTATGTGAAATTTTGTAATATTTGACCAGTACTCCCTACTTCCTGATATCCACAAGTAAATGAGAGCATATAAATGAGAACATGTACAATTTATCTTTCCCTGCCTGGCATTTCATTTAACATAATGCACTCTAAGGGCCAGGGATTTAGTTCAGTGACTCAAGTGCTTGCCTGGTAAGCACAAAGTCAGTTTGATCCTGGTACCAAAAAAAATTTTTTTAATATAAAATATTATACTAGTATTCCAACGTATATATTTACCACATTTTCTTTTTCCACTCATCAGTTAAAGGACAGTTAGGTTGTTTCCATTTCTTGTGCTGCAATAAACATGTATGTACAGATGCTGTTATTTCTTCAACACACTGATTTCATTTAATTTGGATATATATCCAGCAGGGAGACAGGTTTTTGTTTCTAGTTTTCTGAGAAACTACCAACACTTGTTGTCTTCAGTCTTGATAACAGCCATTCTAACAAATGCCTACTAGTTCTAGATTTTTCAAAGCACATATTTCCTCTTAACATTTGATATCTATATATTACTTGCTTATAATTTACTACTTTTCTTCGTCTTCTAGACTCCAAGCTATATGCAGCAGGTTATTTTTGTCTATTTCATTTACTGACTGTATTCCAAGTGTCTAAAAGCAGTGTGGCACCTACAGCAAGTGTTCAATTTTAAAAATGTATTACAGGGAAAGATACATTACCATTAATCCTTATTAAAATAGTTTCACTTGTTTCAAACACCCTCATCTCATCATTCTTGCCATTTTCTGAAGCAGTTCTGGAGTTCCTCTTTTGTGCATGTCTTTTGTTGTACTGTGATGGTAGCCGTGGTGTCCTGCATCAATTCAAAACATTTCTCTCCTGGTCACTTTGAATTTGGGGAAAAGTCAGAAGTCACATAGTACCTTATGCAGTAAAAAAGGGGGACAAGGACACACCATAACACTTTTACAAGCCTGCCTTTCTATTGGATGGCACTCAGCAGCAATATTTACTGTATTTTTATTGCACCTTGTAAAAACATTCAGGAAAGAGGACTTTCAGAACTGCTTTAGAAAATGGCAAAAATGATAAGATAAGTGTATTTGAAGCAAGTGAAAGTATTTTGAAGGGGTATATGGCAATGTGTGTTTTTACTATCATTTTTACACTCTTCATTTTTATCATCAGTTGTAAGTCATTCAGTTAAAAGTTAATGGATATTGTTTCCATTTATTTCTTTCAAAACGTTTATTCTGTGCTTAAATCTGTACTTCACCATCATTTATATTGATATATTCACTCATATACACTATTTGTAAACACCTAGACAAAGACACAATGTAAGAAACAAAGGGGAGAAAGGAGGAATGTAGTAGAAGGAAATTGAGGTTAAAATGGTATGGGCTGCTTGGTGAAGTGGCAGAATGGCGAGTGGTGTGTGCAGAACTATAGATGGAGTACACAATGTTCAAGAAAAGTACTGCGAGGTGACTTCAACCAGGAAATAGATCGCCTGGGTCTGTCGTAGACTTTAACTTTGTTCAGGTAGATTAGATCTTCCTCACATAAACCTCATTCCTTTCATTCCTGTGTCCTGAGATCTTTTAAAAGCTGAGGTGTTTACACTAATCTCCCTTCTCCCAAGGTACCATATCTCCTGACCTTAACAAAATGCTAGAGTACACCTTCTGAAAGTAAAGATAGAAAAGGTATTCAGTCACTTTACTTAAAATAGAAATGAAGTGTTAGACTTGTTCTCTCCTGTGACTGTAAACGTTCACATTCTCAGGAAATGAGCTTCCACATAGAACAGGGAAACTGCCCCACTGTTTTTCAATTAGTGATTTCCATTTTCATTTGTTATCTCTTAATGAGTTCTTTTTAAGTAGAATTGACTGAAACAAGAACAAAGAGAATGCTGACACCACTTGGAGTATAAGAGGCACTTGGGAATTTCTGCATTTCCTCCTTTTCTCCCTTTCAAAAAATCCCATAGCATTTACAACGTGTACATTGAAACAATAAGTGTTTGAACAATTGGAGGAAAGTATCAGAATTCCAAGACTAAAAAAGCCAAAAGGTGTTTATTTTAATGTCCAGGACATACCCAACATCTTTCTACTCTGTCATTTTCTTTTCTCAGTTTTTCATGATAATAAACTTTCAAAGTAGTTTGTATTGAAAAATGATATATGTCAGTCAATAGCCTTGCATTGTTTTTTTTCGAAATTCTGTATTATTTCTACCCCTTTTTCTGTTTTGCTTTTTTTCTCTTTAAATAAAATTTTAAAAAATCAAAAAAAGAAAAATGGTATAAATGAATTAGAGGGATACATGGCTTTAAAATTTATTTTTATATGTTTCCATAAAAACCACTGTACAACCCAGAACAGAAATTATTCACCCCTTCACCTGGATGAGGGAAACTAACCTTTGTTTTTCAAGAACATATAGCCGAAAAGTATCCATTTTGTAATGGACCTCAGGTTGTCTTATTCCTTGATGCCTTTTAACACTGGGTATGAGTTTGCATTTCCACTTAGCATTTATTAATTGAGCAACTACCACAGGAAAACCAAAAGCTACATACACTTGGCATAAGCATATGGCAGTTTCTCTTCCCTCAAGGAAATTAGTGTCTATTACAGAAAAGAGATATGTAAATATGTATTTCCAACACTATAAGTGGTCTCCAAATTTGTAGGTCATATACCTCTGGAACAGCTTATGTATAATTTTATTGAGATATTTACTTGAGTTCCAAGTTTTGCTCTGAATCATATTGAAAGCCCAAGACTACAAGTTTAAATAAAATAATATTTTAAAACAAACATATTTTTAAGGAGGGATTCTTAAAGTATTAGAAAGTTTTAAAGCTAATTGGATTTGAATTCAAATCCTTACTCATCTATTTAGAAACTGTGTGGCCTCAGTCTCCCTTATGTGTTAAATGGAAATAATAGCATCTATCTCACTAGGATATTTTGTAAATAACACACAGCAATATGGATGTCCGATACCTGAGTATCCATTATCATTTCCCACTTCTCAGAAGAGTGATGCAGAAGTATCCTTGTGAGTTTGAGACCAACCTGAGGCTCTGTAGTGAACTCAGAGCCAGCTTAGTTTACATAGCAAGATACTATCTCGAAAACTCCAAAAGAGAAAAAGAATTAAGCTCTACTTATTCCAAAAGCATCCTGACTAGCTCCTATAGTTTCCTGTATTAAGGAGGATCTGCCCTCTGAAATATATAATGTTTCCTTGCAAGTGGAGAAAAGCCAATTCAAAGGTACTACTACTACTACTACTACTAGACACAAACACACACACACATTTGCTGAATTCAAATTTATAGGTTCTGTGTAACTAAAAAGAACTTATTTTCAAGCCAGTATCACAGTTTTCAATCAATCCAGTATCATCATATTTCACTGAAGAAGAATCAGGCTGAACAAATGATCATGTAGTAATAGATATAAAAGTTTCCTGAAGACAAAAATCCTCTTTTCCTGAATGCTGTGGAGAAGTAAATATTCCCTCTGAGAGAGGATTTATGCTGTTTTTGTATTGATTGGAAGTGGTTTGATTCTTGTGAGCCTGGAATTATAATTCTCAATAAAGTCTGAACACCTCTCCCTGAATATGTTTGTGTGTACACACATGTGTGTGCACCCATGTGCACATTTAGTATGGTCCCTCCAACCCCCATACATCCACCTCACTTCACTTTGACTATTCTGGTGAAAGTACTAATATCCTCTGAATATTGCCTGAATACAATGCCTGGTCAGACTGGGTAGATGAAGGAATGAAGTTTGAGAGGGAAGCAGATATGAAAATGAGAAGTATGCAGGGCACAAAGAGCACCCTTACAGAAATTGTGAAGCAAATTCTATTTTACCATTAGGAGTTTGTTCTTTAGGCCTAAAAAGTGATTCAGTCTGTAATAGACTTTTAGTACAATGAAGATGGTAGCAGGAAAAATAATACCTTTAGATATGCCCTCTAATTTGCCTATTAGAAAAAATAATTGTAAAAACAACAAAGGGAAAGTTCTTAAAGGAAGGAAATCAGGTTAAACATGAAGGGGGAAAACAGCAAAACTAGAATGATGGAGTTGGGAAGAGGGTGAATGAGAATAAAAGGCAACAAACAGTTTGCCTGCCTCACAAAATTAATTGGGTCCATCTGCAGATTGTCTAATTCATGTATATATGGCAGCTTCTTCATGCTATTTTTTTGTAGTGCTGGGATGAATTTTCTACTGACCTATGTACCCACACACATACTCCCGTTTAAATTTTGAGGCAACGTCTTAATATGTTGCCTACATTGGTTTCAAACTTGCATTCCTCCTGGTTTAGCCTCTCAAGTAACTGGGATCACAGGCATGCACCACCATGCCAAGACTATTTCTGTTCTTTTACTTTTAATGCAAATCCAAGGTTGAGTCACCCAATTGAAAGATGTAGCAAGTGAAAAAATGTAGAATCAGTATAACATTTCTGGGCACAAATAAAGGAAGCAGCCCAATGTAGAAAATTAAGTTATAAACAAGGGAAATGTGAAGTACAGGCAAATAGAAATTTTGTGTCCATTACAGGGAAAATATCAGTTTTTCTTTTGGTATCAGTTTTTTTCTCACCATAATAAATATCAGAATCAAAACTGCATCAGAAAAGTTTTAGAATAAGAGAAGCTAGGAGATAGCCCAAGAACAGAACATTAAAAACAAAAAAGCAGCCAATGAAACAACTACAACAAAAATAACATCTGTGAAGACTGACTTAAAAACCCTGCTCACTATACAATATAAACTTTAGTTAAACAAAGAAGAAATTGTCAATGGAATTCCAAAAGTACTGACTTGTTTTGAATTGGTGTGGCACTAATGCCTCAAAACTCCTCAGTATCCTAAACCTCTTGAGTTTTATAGCTTGCAGATTTCTTATCCCACTTTCCTAGGAATATGTAAGAGAGACATCTTTGTTTATATGTCCTGCAAAATTCTAATGAAAATAGAAATCTTGTTACTCTATTCTTATTACGATACTGCACATACTATATTATTCTTGGAACTCATGGATTCTCACCATAATTAAGGAAATATTCTTAAGAACTCGGAGTTTCCTGAGTGTTATTTATTAGTGCAAAGCCAGCTGTGTGTGCTGCTCTATGTCATATTGTTGGCTCATTTTCTTCCTTTGTTCATTACTTTTTTCCTCTAGGGGATTTATTTCTAGAGTCAATTGAAATTAAAGAGTTCGGTGGAAGTGGATATAATAAATAAAACAGTTTTGCTGTAAAAAACAAATTCAAGAAAAAGAAAATATTGGACTTATTCTTGTGGAGACTAGTATGACAAATTTGTGGTTTCTAAGGAAATGCTTTTATCTAACCAACCATCTCAAACCCTTAAGAAGTAATCTATGGATTGATTTTTTTTATTTGACTGAAAAATTAGATGTTCCAACTCAGTTTATAAAATATGTCAAAGAGTAAATACATAAAACTTTCCTAGAGTTTTAAATCAAATTTGCTCATATATTACCAATTCAGTATCAATGTGAAGCCCAGGTTTGATAGTTAAACTCAATTTACTTATTTCACTGACTTTGGGATCAGCTCTGGGGATTGGTGAAACACAGTTCTGGGTCTGTATAGGTGGGTCATGGAGATGTGATCTTGGGAACTATAAATGACTCCTGGCCTCTTTCTCTCTGGCACTGTTCCCCTATTCTGCTTCCTGGTTACCATGAACTAAGCCATGATGTTCCCTCCTTGAAGCCAGCTGATCATGGACTGAGAAGCCAAATTAAACTTCTCTTCCTTTAAATTCAGATGTCAAATACTGTATCTCAGCAACAAGAAATACACTAGGGAATAGCTAGATATTAGCTATCCTCAGGGTAAAATAATGTGCTGCCATGCCCATTTGGAACCTGTGTGTTGTTCATATAACTCCAGTTCAGTCTCCATGAATGTACAAGAAAGCATATGTGTGTGTGTGTGTGTGTGTATGTGTGTGCGCTTCACAGAAAAGCATGGAAAAAAATCAACTTAGGCTACAATAGGAAATTATATCCTTTTCACAGTGCAAATTCAGTATGTATGGAACCTCTCATCTCTGTTTCAAATGTGTCTACTACTAACTTCCTTATATTATTAATTGCATCACTATAAATTATTGATTCAAGTAAAAAAAAGCTCAGACTATTTCTTGATTTTTCTGTGAATTCCCACATGCAGCCATTCATCAAATTCTGTTGGTTTCACTTCTGAAAAATCTTGCATTTTAATCTCATCTCCTACTCCACTGTCAAAACTCTTAGTCTTTAAGATTTCCTCTTTGCCTCTTTCCTTTTAACCTAACTGACAAACTGCCATTTAACCATCATTCTAAAAATCCAATCTAAGTATTTCTTCACTTAGAAATTTCAAATGCATTTGTTACTCACAGAATTGTAACTAAATCCATTAGCATGCAGCAAAAGGATTTTTATAACCTAACTTTCTGTATCTTCCCAACCTCATCCATTGTCCCTCTGTGATAGAAAATGGCACCCCAACCAGTATATTTCAGTTTCTTAGTTGTCCAGGTAATAGTTTCTGTTGCAGTTTCGGTTGCTTCTGTCTTCTAAAAATGGTTGGTCACTATGATGTATATTGTAAGAATCAATCTCCAATTGACAAGCCATTCTGCCTCTGTACTTCCTGCTTGCTTATCTCATATAAGCTCCAGACCACCAGAGATCAGGGTCTGATATTCTGTGAATGATCCCAATCATTGGCCATCAATGTAAATGACTCTGCCTCCAAATCCTGGATGTCTTTTAGGTGTTTCTGCTCACTGAACTACTGTGCTGACTTCTTTGGTTACCAGTCGTGACCCTTGAGGAAGGAGCAAGGACCTCTTCAGTTCCTGATGGGAAGGTACACCCTCAAGATTGCACCTCATTTCCAAGTATGATATAGGTTATTGCTAGCTATTTATATCCCCCTTAGTTGAAACATATAGTGACAGAGCAGGGTGTGGTGGCTCACGCCTGTAATCCCCGCACTTGGGATGCTGAGGCAGGAGGATCTTTGCAAGTTCGAGACCAACCTGAGCTACAAAGTGAGCTCAAGGCCAGCCTGAACTGCATAGCGAAACCCTGTCTCAAAAAGACAAAACAAAACAAAACAAAACATATAGTGACAGATGTGTTCTAATCCCCTTTGTGCTTTTTCTCTAGCCAGGATAGCCTCAACATTTCAACCACTATTAATTCATGCTTAACAATTCAACTCTCAAAAACCAACTTTGCTTCTCAGTTTTCATTTTATCCATAGCCCTCACTCTCGTATGTACACAGAAAATAATTGCTTCTTCATGTATATCCTTATAAGTATATTTGCATAGTTCTAATCAATTTATATCATACATATATTACACATGTAAATAGTCACATGTGTGTGTGTGTGTGTATGTGTGTGTGTCTTTCTGAGACAGGGTCTCACTATGCAGTTCAGGTTGGCCTTGAGTTCCTTTTGTAGCCCAGGCTGGCCCTGAATCTGCAATGATTCTCCTGCTTCAGGCTCCTGAGTGCTGAAATTTTAGGTGTGCACCACCATGCCTGGCAATAGTTACGTCTTATTGCCCATTTGTAGCTTAGTCACATAGCACTTGCCTAGCATGTGCAAGGCCCTGGGTATCATCCAAAGCGCGCGCGCACACACACACACACACACACACAAACCTGAAAGAAAAAGAATAAAAATGATAAAGAAGGTGTGAATAAAATACAACTTCTTTGATGAATTGAGCTTTCAATTTGAAAAAAAAGTCCAAATGCATGCTTGATCATATCTATTTCATTACAACTTAATCATGCTAAATGATCACCTATGGAATAGTTCAGGCAGAGCTCACTCACATTTTAATCCAATGAAAAAAATTATTAGTAATCAGCCTTTTCCTACTTATCACTGCTGTTATTACACTTCCTTTGATAGACAAAAATGCCATTGGAGTGTAGGAATTATTTCTCTTGGCTTTATAGTGCCACATTTTATACATTCTAGATTTTTCCTACAGAAAAGCAATCATTTCACCAGTTATTGGTTTGTTTGTTTGTTTGTTTGTTTTGCCTTTTTGAGTCAGAGTCTCACTATGCAATTCAGGCTGGCCTTGGGCTCATTTTGCAGCACAGGCTGGTCTCGAACTTGCCACAATCTGCCTGCCTCTGCCTCCCAAATGCTGGGATTACAGAAGTGCGCCACCACGCTCAGCTCCCACCAGTTATTGTTCATTTTAGAAACTATTTTAAACCTAAAGTTGCAACTCTACAAAACTTTGTATTATAGTTCAGAACCCTTGAAAGAATCTTTTTGTGACAAGAATTATTTTAGTCATTGTAACCTCCAGTCTTTGGAAAACATTTTATTCTTTAGGCAAGCTAGACTTAAAGTACAGTTCATTTCATTTCTGAAGTGCTCTCTCCAAGATTAGAATTTATCCATTTTCTAAATAAATACACAAAATATGTCCTCTCTCTTTCCATTTTTTCTTCTCCTTCCCATAATTACTTGCTTAAAAGTATAAACAGTGTCCTTCTGACTTTGACACAACTTTGTTTCACACAATTGAAAAGCTCATACCACATAAAATTTTTGCATAATTTAATGAAAAACATTTGATCTACAAATTCATAGATTGATATGATTTATACATCATGCCAACTGCTGTAAATAGAGTTCACAGAGTCTAAGATTTCTTCACAGTTTTCATTATGTAATATTTTATTGAACAGTGGAATAGGTGCAAATGATTCTATTTATAACATTTCTAAAGTACTTGATAGTTTTGAATTTTTCATATTTTATTTAGTGAGCATACTGATAGTAAGGAAATCTTTTAAAAATTGTGTCACAATTGTAAAAGGAAGCTCAAATTAGTTTGTGATGGGAGTGATGAGGGGGTGTTGGCAAAGGGTGCCCCTAAAAACCATGCACCTGAATGATAACCTGGAATTTGCCAAGCTCAATGAGCAGGGAGGGAAGGTTCAGGTAATGCTTTAATTTAGTGATCTAGGGATGTTAATTAAGTTTATTTACTCATAGTTCAAATTTGTTTCAAGCTTCTATTAGGTACCAGCAACTGTGTTAGCTGCTACCAACACAGTAATGAATGTAAACATGCTGCTGCTAACAAGTGAAAACTCTAAGGAGGAATTGTTAAAGTTAAATGACAAAAAGCTAGCCATAGAAGGTTCCCATTTCAGGTAACATACAAAGGCCCTAACACATTGGTGATGTTTGTAGACAGAAATGAGGCCCAAATATTTGGAGCATGGTGAGCTTAGAGAAGAGAGATTCTAGTTAGAAATGTAAGCCAGTGTTTATTTAAAGTGAGGTAACTTAAGCAAGGGAATGACATATTTTTTAGAAGTCAGACCAGTTAGGAGGTTTTTGCAGCAGTCCAGACAAAAGATAATATTAGCTTGGACAAGAGTTGCGACAGTGCAAATGTACAGAATGAGACAATCTTCACATAAATTCTGAGTTAAAAGTGATGAGTCCCGATAATGAGCATGGAATGGGTTAAAAGGACATCACATCAAATTAAAAAGCTTCTGAACAGCAAAGCAAGCTAGCAAGAAGGAAGAGACAACCTATAGAATGTGAAAAAAAATTTTGCCATATACTCCTGAAAGGACTAATATCTAGAATACATACTAAAAAAATTAGACCTCCAAAATTTAAAGATCCAATTAAAATAAAACTGGCAGTGACACTAACATTTATTGATTTGTGTATGTTAAACCATCCCTGCATTCCTGGAATGAATCCCACTTGGTCATTATGTATAATCTTCTTGATGATTTGCTGCATTCTATTTGCCAGCAGTTTGTTGAGAATCTTTACATCAATGTTCATTAATGAGATTGGCCTATAGTTCTCTTTTTTGGTTGGATCTTTCTCTGCTTTTGGTATCAGAGTAATACTTGCCTCCAGGAATGATTTAGGGAGGATTGCTTTCTTCTCAATTTCATTGAAGAGTTTAAGGAGTATTGGCATCAAAGCTTCTCTAAATTTCTTGTAGAATTCAGCTGTGAATGCATCTGGACCTGGGCTTTTCTTTGTTGGTAAGTTCTTAATTACATTTTCAATTTCAATAGCTGATATTGGGTTGTTCAAAATTGCTATATCTTCATGGTTGAGCTTTGGTAGTTCATGTGTTTCTAGAAATCTGTCCATTTCCTCTGTGTTTTCCACTCTATGTGAGTAGAGATTTTCAAAGTAGGTATTCATGATCTTTTGAATTTCCATGGGGTCTATAGTAATTTCTCTCTTTTCAGTTCTTATTGCATGAACTTGGGTTTTTTTTCTTTCTCTTGATAAGGTTAGCTAGGAGTTTGTCAATTTTGCTTATTCTCTCAAAAAATAAGCTTTTTGATTCATTAATACTTTGAATTTTTTTAGTTTCAATTGCACTGATTTCTGCTCTAATCTTTACAATTTCCTCTCTTCTATGAGCTTTGGGTTTAGCTTGCTCTTCTTTTTCTAGACACTTGAGATGGAGCATTAGGTTGTTTATTTGTGTTCATTCTGTTTTCTTGATATGACAGTTTATTGCTATATATTTCCCTCTTAAGAACACATTCATTGCACCCCACAGATAACAGTATGTTGTTTCTATATTTTTGTAGAATTGTAGGTATTGCTTTATTTCTTCTTTAATTTCACCTGTAGCCCACTGGCAGTTCAAAAGGCTGTTATTTAATTTCCATGTATTTATGCAGGTTTTACAATTTGTTTTGCCATTAATCTCCAATATCTGTGCATTGTGGTCAGATATTATGCATGGTATGATTTCAATACCTTTACATTTACTTAAGAATATTTTATGGGATAATATATGGTCTATTTTGGAGAATATCCCATGTGCAGCTGAGAAGAATGTGTATTCTGATGTGGTTGGGTGGAACACTCTGTAAACATCTACTAAGTCCAATTGCTCACAGGTATGATTCAGTTTTGTTATTTCTTTGCCTACTTTTTGTCTAGTTGATCTATCTCTTTGTGAAAATGGGCTATTAATATCTCGTGTTATAATTCTGTTCTTGTGTATTTGGTTTTTCATGTCCATTAGTATCTGTCTTATATAGTTGGGTGCTTTTTATTTGGTGCATATATACTTATAATTATTAGTTCTTCCTCTTGAATTTTTCCACTAATGAGCATGTAGTGACCTTCTCTATCTCTTTTAATCATTTTAGGTTTGAAGTTCACATTGTCTGCAAAGAATAGGTACCCCTGCTTTTTTCTGGGTTCCTGTTGCATGGAATACTGTTTTCCATCCTTTGACTTTTAATCTATGAGTTTCCTTTTGGGTCAGATGTGTTTTTTGTATACAGCATATTATGGGATCCTGTTTGTTGCTCCATTCTGTCAATCTATTTCTTTTTATAGGTGAATTGAGGCCATTTATATTTATGGATATCACTGATATATACTGGCTTGACTTTGCCGTGTTATGTTCCAGTTGTTTCTTTCTGCTTTTCCTCTTACTTAATTGCTTATCCTACCTGGTGATTTCTTTCTGTTGTTGTTTTGGGGATTGTGGTCATTTTTATCTCTGTCTAGTATGTCTTTCAGTACTCTTTCTAGGGTTGGTTTTGTGGACATGAATTTCTTCAGTTGTTCTTTGTCATGGAAGTATCTTGTTTCTCCATTAAATTTGAATGAAAGTTTTGCTGGGTACATCAGTCTGGGTTAAAGGTTGTTTTCTTTCAGGGCTTGAAATACCTCACTCCAAGCTCTTCTTGACTAGAGAGTTTGTGCTGAAAAGTCTGCTGTGATTCTAATGGGCTTTCCTTGATAGGTGAGTTGTGTCTTTTCTCTGACAGCTTTTAGTATTTTGATTTTTTATGCTGTATGTCTGAGATCTTAATTATTATGTGTCTGGGTGTGGATTTATGTTGACTGTGACTGTTTGGTGTTCTATATGCCTCACTTATTCACATGTCAGATTCTTTCCCCATGTTTGGGAATTTTTCTGCTATTATTTCTGTGAATACTTTATGTATGTCATTTGCCTGCACTCCTGTATCTTCGCTAATGCCCATTATTCTTATATTGTTGCTCTTGGCATCATCGTGAAGCTTCTGCATTGTCATTTCATGCTGCTTTGTTATTTTTAGAAGTTCTATCCTTTCCTGATCACTAATTGTGATCCTGTCCTCAAGGTCCAAAATCCTATCCTCAGCTTCCTTTAGGTGGTTTTGCACACTTTCAATAGAATTTTTTGTTTCTTGGATGTCTTTTTGAGTTTGTTTCATGAATTCTGCTTGTTTTCTATATTGTTCATTCAATGTTGCAATCAGTTTCCCATGCTCATGTACTTTTTTCTCTAGTTCTTTAGCTGCATTCAACAACTCCTTTACTAAGGTTGTTATTTGTATCTTTACATGGGAGAGTACTTCTAATTTGATTTCCTCTGTATCCTGATGTAGTCTTTTTTTTTATTTCATTCGCTATCTTTTCAGAGATTCCTGGTGTGTTACTTTTTGGGTCCTCTATTTCCATTTCTCCTATACTTGCTTCTGGTGAACTATATGTCTGAGACTGCATTTTGCTTTTTTGTTTTCTTATTTTCATTCTGCCTGATGTTTTTTTGTGTAGGAAGGGTTCATACACACTCTTTTCAGACTCACCAAAGTCTTAAAGTTTGTTGGAGGGTGTTTTAATACTGGCCCTATTTATTCACTGTACTCCTCTATTTTAGGGCCATACTCACCACATTGATACAGTTAATCTGCTGTAGTCCAAGGTTCGCTGCCTGGGAGCAAATTTCCAAATTTTTTCACGCTAACTGGAGCCTGCTGAGGTCTTCTGATATTCCAGCTGTGAGGGCGGGCCCAGCAGAAGCAGTCCAGGGCAGTTTTCAGTCTTGGGTGAGCTTCTGAGATGTTTCAGGTGGCAGGGTGCACCTAAAGGGGTGATTCCAAGCAGCCTACCCCTAAGGTGGGCTTCCTTGATGTTCCTGGTGGCAGGGCAGGGCCATGGTGGAGGTTCCAGGCAGCTTACCACTGATGCAGGCTTTGGCTATGTTCCTGGTGACAGAACACGCTCTCTGGGGAGGTTCCAGTCAGTTTATCCCTGATGCAGGCTTCTGCTAAGTTCCTGGAGGCAGAGCGGTCAAGTCACTGTCTTGCTGTCATTAAGTTGGGCAAGCTGGGTTCAGTGTGATTATCCTGCTTCAGCCTCCCACAATACTGGGAGTAGCTGCATTTTCACAAACTTCTACGGTGATTTAATGTACACCAAAGGTTGAAAACTACTCATTTTGAAGTTAGTTTGGAGTAGCCAGGGGTGTAAGAAGACCAACCAGAGGAGTTATTGTCATGAAAAGCTAAAAGAGGACATATTTCAAAGACGGAGAGGTAAGCTATGATGGAAACTATATAGAGAAGTAAAATTTTGAAAACAAAAAACTGATTGTATGCAGCAACATGATGATTTTTGTAAGCGCAATCAATATTAGTAAAGAGATGAGGGATGAAAATAGTGTAGTTTTAAAGTAAGTGAGAGGTGATGAATTGGAAACAGCATATATATATATATATATATACATATATATATATATATATATATATATATATACATATAATTATTTTAAAAATACTTGGTTTTGTGAACAAGTAGAAAAATGGGCAAATTACTTGAAGAACTATGGCAATTTTGTAGTTCTTTTTGAGTGAGATATAATAACACTTTTAAAAAGTAATTTGGGATTGATCCCAGGGCCTTAGCACTAAGCTAATATTTTGAATATTGTGCTGAATAGGAATGGTGAGAATGGATATTCTTTTCTTCTTCCTGACTTTAGAGGGAAAACTTTCAGCTATTCCTTATTTTATAGGTTTGTCATAAATGGTAATATTAGATTGAAATAAATTTTCTTCAGGTTTTTATTTTAAGTCATGAATGAATGTTAGATTTTGTCAAATGCCTTTTCGGCATCTATTGAAATGATCATGTGATTTTTGTCCTTGCTACTGCTTATATGTTTTATTACATTTATTGAATTGTGTATGTTAAGCTATACCTCATCCCAGCGGTGAAACCTACTTGGTCATGCTATATGATCATTTTTATGTCTTATTGCATTCTGTTTGCCAATATCTTGATGAAGATTTTTGCATCTATAGTTTTTTTTAGTTGTATCATTGATTTTGGAATAAGGATAATGCTAGTTTCCTTGAATGAGTTGGAAGTACTTCTTCCCTTTAAATTTTATTAATGAGTTTGTGGAATATTGGCATCATATATCTTCCAAGGTCTTATAAAATTCAGCAGTGAATCCATCAAGTCTCAAGCTTTTCTTAGTTTGTAGGGTTTTTTTTATTACTGCCTCAATTATACTGTGTGCTATTTTTCAGTGTTTTTATATCTTTGTGGCTCAGTCTTTGTAATTCATCTTTGTCTAGTTCTATGCTCATTTTTCAAGATTCTCCAATTTTTCAAGTATAGTTTTTCATATAATTAGTTACCAACATTCCTCTAGATTGTAGGGGTATCATCATGATTTCACCTTTTTACATAATTTCTAATTACATGAATTTGGTCTTTCTTTCTTTGGGCAAGTTTGGCTATAGATTTGTATTTTATTCTTTCAAAGAACTAGCTCTTCGATTCACTGATTATTTGTTTTATTTTTCGATCTGAATTTTGTTAATTTTTGCTCTGGTATTTATGACTTTTCTCCTTGTATTAGGTTTGGGTCTGGACTGTTCTTGTTTCTCTAGTTGTTATTTCTGTTGGTTTGTTTGTTAGTTGGTTTTCTGAGACCATCTCACTATGTAGTGCAGGCTGACCTTGAACTCATGGAGATCCTCCTGCCTGGGCCTCCCAAGTGAACCAACATACTTGACATGCTCTATTTTTATAATGTGAGCATTCACAGCAATAAATTTTCCCCTTAGGATTGCTTTCATTGTGTCCCATAGGTTTTGGTACATTTTACTGGCATTATCATTTGATTTTCAGAATGGTTTAATTTCTTCCTTGATTTCTTCTGTGATGTACTGAATGTTTGGTTGTGTGTTATTTATTTATTATCGAGGGGTTTGTAAATTTTCTGTGATTTTTGTTGCAGATGATTTCTAATTTCAGTATGCCATGACCTGATATTATACATGGGATGATTTCAATTCTTTCATATTTATTTAAGTAGGATTTTGAAGGAAGATTCCAACACTGCTAAGAAGAATATGTACTCTGCTGTAGTAAGTTAGAAGACTCTGAGGTACCTATTAAGTCCATTTGTTTGAAGATTTGGTACAGGTCTGGCATTTCTTTGTTAATTTTTTGTTGATTTATTTGTGAAGGTGGGGTATTGAGGTCATCCACTGACTGCGTTGGTTCGTATTTGATTCTTTATGAATAGGACTGTCTGTTTTTGTTTATTTTATGAAGTTAGGTACACCAGTATTTGATGCATATATATTTAAAACTGTTATCTCTTTCTGTTGAATTGTTTCATTAAGAGACTGTGACCTCCTTTGCCTTTTCTGATCAGTTTTAGCTTGAAGTTTACTTTGTCTGAGATTAATTGCTGTCTCTCCTTATTTTTAGGGCCCTGGTAAATTGCTTTGCATCCTTGGACTTTTACTCTACAATTTTTTGTATTAGATAAATCTCTTGAATGCAGCAGACTGCTGAGTTTTACTTTTTGATCCAGTTGGCCAATATGTGTCTTTCGACTAGGGAGTTGCAGCCATTTATATTGAACATTATTTCTGAAAATCGTTCAATTATTTCTCTCATTGTATTCTTTTTCTGTTGCTGAGCCCAATAGCTTTTATTTTTTGTTTCAACTACTCACCTTACTTAATTTATTCATTCCACCTGATGTTTTGGCTTCATTGGCTTTGTTGCCTCTGCCTAGGTGTTCTTGAGTCTCTTTTGGAGTGCTGATTTAATGTCCATGAATCTGTTAAGATGTTCTTTGTACAGAAATATCCTTATTTCTCCAACAATTCCGAAAGTTAGTTTTGCAAGATATATTAGTCTGGGTTGGAAGTTGTTTTCTTTTAGGGCTTGAAACAATTCTCTGAAAGTTGTCATGGCTTTTGAAGTTTGTAATGAAAATTCTTCTGCAATTAAAAATGTTTTACCTTTATAAAGTGTGTTTCTTTTCCTTTTCTCTGAAAGGTTTTAAGATTCTGTCTTTGTGCTGACTTCTGGGATTTTGATTATAATATGTCATGCAGAGATTTTTTTTTGTCATCATGGTTATCTGATATTTTTTAGCCTTACTTATCTGATTATTGATTTCCTCCCCCATACTGGCAAAGTTTTCTACTGTGATTTCTATAAACAAATTATTTTATTTCATGTTTGCTGTGCTCTAATTTCTAACTCCAATTAACCTTAAGCTAGTTTTCTTACTGAAATCTAGTAGCTATTGGATGACTTTTTCTTGCTCTTCTATCATTTATAAGGTATCTCTTATACATCATCATGTGATTCCATTTTTTAAAAATTTTATTTTGAAAGTAGTAAATATACAACAGAACAAGACAGAACAAAGCCAATTGAGATAATGCAGTGAAATTGGTACAGAACTTCACAGCACGATACTGGGATGGTAGTAATAGGTACTATAGTATGTCTCGTTATCTTCACAATAGTTGTCCAGTCAATTAGGTATAGCGAAATCAAACCAAAAATAGAACATTATAAAACCAACTGAAAGAGAGCATTGAGTACAGCAAATCAAACATAACAACAAAAACAACAACAACAACAAAAACAGTGAAAACAACCTTTGCCTTCAAACAGAAGATACAAGGAAATATCCTATATTCGCTATTTTGCATATGGTCATCCTCCCAAGAGATGCTGAGACATCTGTGGCCAGCAGCTATGGGGAGGGGGAGGGCGGTGTTTCAGCCTGTGCTCTGGTAGGCTCATGGGAGCCACTGGTTCTCCTCCTCGCCAGCGCCAGGGGGCGCTTACCAAGAGGGCAGGGGAATAAGCTGCCTAAGTTCCACCAGGGCTGGATGTCTGGAGCGGCGGTTCTCTGTGATTCCATTGTATCTTTTTTTTTTTTTTGGTACCAGGGGTCAAACACAAGATCTTGGATTTTCCAGGTGAGCACTTATGCCATTGAGCTAAATCCCTGGCCCTTTTCCTTGATTTTTGAAATTCTATCTTTACATTGGTTATTTTTGGTGTTTATGAATTTAATAGAATACATTATCTCTGTGATTTTTGTTTGGCACCTTTTCATGGAGACTATTTCTTTGGCAAATTTGTCACACATGTTTTGAACCACTTTAGTATGCTCTTCCAATCTCTCATTTATTTCTCTCATACCCACACTGGTTAGTTTGACAGTTTCACTTTCTTTTGGGTTATGTCATTTTTGAACTGAGTTTCTTTGCTTTGTGTTGAGTCGTTTCATACAACTCAGCTATCTGGTGTTTGATTTCCTCTCCAATGGTGCCCCTTGGATCTACTTTTGGAGAATTAGAAGTTGTTAGAGGCATTTTGTTGCTTTTTTTAATGTTTGTTTGTGCGTGTGCATGTGTGTATGCACACACATGCATTAAAGGTTGAAATCAAATAAAGGGAAGAGAACTTCTTGCTATGAAGATCTCTTAGGTTAGTTTGTGTTTTCCAGAGATGTGTTCTTGGCTTTGTTAAAAGGTATTGTTTACCAATTCAATCTCTCTCTTAAGGAGAGAATTTCTCCTGGTGATAACAGCATCAACATATCCAACCACACATCAAACATAAGCATTAACATTTGTTTTGATAATTTCACACTTTTATCAATATCATTTAGAGTGTATTATACTGAGATTTGTGTTTTGTCTGGAATATGGAGGGTGGGGAAAAGAGACAGAAGGGAGAAGGGGAAGGGGATATGGGGTATGTCAGTGGGAAGAGGAGGTAACAGAAATGTAAGTAAAATATAGGAGGTTTGACTGTTGGAATTATTTTTATTGCTGTGGTAAAGTGCTAGTGTCAAGAGGGTTTGAGAGAGTATTTGTGTAGGCAAGAGAAGATATACAGAGGAGTGGAAATATATTTCAAGGTTCAGAAGGTTGTGAGATTGCTCTTACAAATTTGTAAGTAGTTGTTTTGGGATCCTCTAAGCCCAAATTTGTTAAGTTTTACCCTGACAGGCTTTTGAATGGTACTGTTCAGATTATAGCACGGGTTAATTCTTATTGTCTATTGCAATATAGATAGATAGATAGATAGATAGATAGATAGATAGATAGATAGATAGAGAGTTTGGTAAGTGACAAGAAAGAGGAGAAGGCAAGAAGGTGAGATAATGAAACCTTGAAGAACACAATAAACTATAATAACAAAAAAAAATAAAGAAGGAGGAACTAGGAGAAAAAAATAGAAAAAATGAAAACAAAAAAGACGAATCAAATCAAAGAAGCAAAGAAACAATATCTACAACAACTATAATAAAGATAGAAATAAAAATAAACACCTTCACAGTTGTTACACTAGCACTAACCCACACTGTCCATACAGCTCCCTCTACACTGGAGTGACAGTCTGACTGTGAACAGCCAAGCAGTTTTCCCCTGTAGAACCACCAGTTGCCTGGCTGAAATTAAGGGCTTTCGTTAACTCTGAACATGTGTTCTATTTGCAAGCTGTGCTCTCACTGCAGGCCTCCATGAATCATACTGTCTTAATTGATTTGGGGAGTAAATATCATGGATATCTCTGTGTGTTCTCTCCACAAACCTTGCTTGTATATTATATGATAAAATACCATTGACAGGCTGCCATTTCAGTCCCACTCACACAATCTAAGGTGCCTCCCAGGCTCAGCAGAGGGCTCCCATTGCCCGCGTAGGACATGAAATGGTAGGCAAGACCTCATGCCATTTCAAGTCTTTACAGTATTTGGGACAAGCAGAGGAGAGTGCATGCTTTGCTCTGGTTCTGCAGAATTGCCCTCTGACCTGCACGCCAGTGTCTTTCTTTTCAGAGAGCTCCCTTACTCCACTTTGCACTGTGTATCTGTCATAGATCCAGTTTACCCTGCCCTCTACAGTTCCTAGATAGGAGTTCTTGAGGGCTCCCAATGGGAGCCCACTGATAATTGTGCGTAGAGCACCAAATGTCTCATAAACACCTAGAGAGTACAGCTTGTTTTTTGTTATGCCAGTCAAGACTTCTCTGTTCTCACAGTTCCATTGCTTGCCAGCACTGGGGTGCTATTGATTACAAAATCTAGATGTGTGGCATTTTGTTCCACCCAGTTCTACTTTCAGCTTCTCTGAATCCAAGGGGTTGTATATATCTCACTCATAGTGCCTCACAAGGAAATTAGAGTGTATGTGAGTCTATTCCATCAGCTAGGCTATCAATGAAGGCCCAGCTTCCTCCCGCAGTCTGATCTCCTAAGATGGAATATATGCCAGGTCTGAGGTGGGAATGCGGTGCTGTGATCCAAAAGTGGTCTGATTTTCCCTCAGATAGCCCCTAGATACTAGATTTTCTTTTATATTTTCATGTCTGATTTTTACCTTTCACCTCCGCCTCAGGGTACAGTATTTGTTTTGCTCCAATATCAATTCGGAGACAGTTGCCACTGTCACCCTCCCGGCAGGTATCTTCCTGCATTTTCTTAGCATATTGCGGTGAAGGTAATGATGCAGGTAGAGAGAGAAAAATCAAAAGATTCAGGAAAAATAATCACCAAAAAATGAGATCACTCAGAAACAGTTATTTAAAGAATTTCTACCACTGCTAAGTAAAAGGATGCATTTCCAACTGTAATATTATTGAATAATCAAATCAATATAAGGGCAGTTAAGTGTATAAGTGGGAAAAAAGTATAAATGTGGGAAGATTAGAGTGTCCCCAATTAATGATGTCTCAAGAAAGCAGAAGGCAAATTAATCAACTGAGAACGTAGAATGAATTTGAAGAAAATGCATATATCACTTTGTTGATTCACTGAATGGCATTTCAACTTTAAAAAAGTCAAGCACTCTATAGGAACTATATTAAAGTTATTTCTTTGCTAAGAAGATTACCAGTACTTTCTGGCATTAAGCCATATATTACATTATGCAGAAAATCCAGAATTTCAAACTCAGCAACTGCTAAGACTTCTAAGCAGATAGTACTCACTTATAATGGAAGTTTGGTACCTACTTATAAGAAACCCTATAGCAGAACAATGAAAGATCTCTATTTGAAATAGGATATAATCTTTACAACAGAATACCTGTGGTCACACTCATGTTTAATATATCCCAGTGAGGGAAACTTTTGTATGAGGTGCTACACCATGCAATCTACATCATTCCCACTTCAACTGCTCAAGGCTATGTCATACTGTAGACTCAGACAGTTGAATTTATCACAAAACTTTGAATCTAGAAAAGGAATTGGGCATTAAAAGCTCTGCCCTGTTGCAAATTCTGTTATGCAACAGACACTATTGCACTTAAGGTTGAATAAGTACAGTACTGAATGATATACATTACCTAGAGCATGCAATAATTTTGGTGCATTAATGTATTCCTTATCTGGAAGTTGCACTCACAACTAAGTTTGAATGAAAATTGTAGTAATTTATTTTAGTCCTGGTTTTCTGCTATAATTATTTCCCTATCCCATCTTGTGTTTTACTAACTAAATATATGGGGTGGGCAGGCTTTTGATGCAAGCCTTCATATTATTTATAAAAGTAGGTGAGGTATAAATAGTATTTGAAACAACATAAATTTCTCACATTTCTAGGGCACAGGAAAACAAATTATGTGGCTAGTAGATTTAGTATCTGATGAGGGCCCACTTTTTAGCTTATAGACATCATTCTTATCTTTCTAACTTCACATTGTAGACAGAGCAAGGGAATTTTCAGAGCTCCTTTATAATGGCACTAACCCCAATTCATGAAGAATTTGTCATCATGGCATAACAACCTCCCAAAGGTCTCATTTACAAATATCAAAATATTGGAGTTTGGGACTTCAGCATATGAATTTGGTTGAGGATGGTATAAATAGTCTGTAACATTCTGCTCCTGCCATTTCATCCAATTGACATCCTTATCAAACAGAAAATGTGTTAATGCCATCCTAAGAGTCCTGGAAGTCTGAACTCATTGCAATATCAATTTAAAAGTCTAAGGTCCCATATCTCCTACCAGTATCATTTAAATTAGATAAAAATGACTAAAAATATGCTTTTAAGAAAATTTCTCTAGTTGTGAACATTTAAAATCTAACATGTACTTCCAAAATAGAGTGACGTAGTAGGATTCCAGACAGAAGCAGAACCAACACAGTATACACTGGTGTGCGTGCGTGCATGTGTGTGTGTGTGTGTTTATGGAAAAGATCAGCATTAAATATATATGGATTGGCTTACATAATTATAAAGGCTGAGTAGTTTCATAATCTGTCATCTGCAAGCTAGAGCCCAGGAATGCTAGTGGTGTACTCCAGCACAGCCAGCGGTGTAAATCACAGTCCAAGTCCAAAAGCTCAAAAACAAAGGGCACTGATACCTGAGGGCAGCAGAAATGAATATCCAGCTCAGCATGGTGGCACATGCCTGTAATCCTGGACACACAATGAGATCCTGTCTCAAAACAAAACAATCAGAATGGATATTCAAGCCCAAGTATAAAGAATGAACTAAGGCTTCATCCACTGTTTGCTCTTTGGTCCCATAATTCACTGGATGATATTCATCTGTATTGGTAAAGATGGTCTTCTATACTCTGTGTACAGATTCAAATGCTGATGTCTTCCAGAAACACTCACATAGACATAAGTAGAACATAATTATCAGTATCTGGGCATCCATCCCTTAGTCTCACCAAGTTGACACAAAATTAACTATCACAATAGTGATCATCTCTGTGCAAAGTATTAAGCTTTTCAGACTCTGCTTAGAAAGAATTCTTAAACAAAGCCCTCTACATGGAACAGTATGATTGTGAACACAGTAAATCCTTGACTCAGGAACATTTGAGTTGCAAATTTTTGTGGACATGAACAGACCATGCTTTAGGAACGCTTGTAGATGTGAACAAATCACAGGAGGAACTCATGTGTCTGCTGGACATTGTCACAGTTGTGCTGCTGTATAGTGAGATAGTGTAAAGTAGTAAAGAACATTTGGGGCCTTACTGTTTTTATGTTTTTCCTTATATATTGTATCAAAGGTATATAGGGTTTATTTTGTTATTTTCAATTGAGTGAATCCAACTACTGAACATTCTCCTGGAATGGGAACTTGTTAGTCAAGGACTTCTGTATCTCATTCATCAGTAGATACCTGGCTCTTGAACAGAATGGTTGACATGAAGTAGGTACTTAGTATTTTCTGAATGATTTACAGTTGAAAAGTTGAAACATTTTATAGTAGATAGTATTTATTATTGCAAAAACAAAATTGCACCAGATTTCTCAATATAAGAAAAATTATAGCATCCGTAACTAAAATAGAAATACGTATGAGCTAATATCATGTCAACATATATATATAGAAAACAAACATATACAAGATGTAATCAACATACATATATAGTTAATGTTTAAATTTATAAGTTATTATAGTAATAGACACCGTGCCACTAATCCCCCTTAAAATACTCCACTTCAGTCACATTTATTGTTCTTGCCACTTTCTGAAGCAATTCTGGAATCCCTCTTTTGTGTCGTTATGAAGTTTTATAAAAAAAAAATGTGGGGCAGCTGCCAGCATGCTGCTCTGGTAAGTGGCTGTGGCCTGGCAAGCTGCAGCTGCCCCAGGGCGAGAACCATACCAGAGTTTCCTGAGAGAAGTGATGCACCATGTTGGACCTTGGCGCTCTGGGAAAGCAGGCAGCCACCAGCATGCCGCTCTGGTAAGTGGCTGTGGCCTGGCAAGCTGTGGCCACCCCAGGGCGAGAACCATATCAGCGTTTCCTGAGACCAGCGACGCGCCATGTTGGACCTTGTGGTCCTGGGAAAATAGGCAACCAGTTCACCTCCCTGGTGGGCGGCTGTGAGCCTACGGGGGTGCGCACTAAGAATCAACATCCATTCATCCCATTCCCCCCCACCCCACCCCATAGCAAGTAAGAGCCAGAGATCTGAACATGTCTTGCAAGTTTGAGTATGTGCGATATAGCAAATAAGGGGGATTTTCTTCTGCCATCTCTTTGAGGGCAAATATTTTTATCTCTGCTTCACTCTGTTTTGATCAATGGTATTGCTCTATTAAAAAAAGTGTATATTTCACAAAAAAAATGTGAATGCTGTTGTCCAGTACTATCTAAAGGAAAGGCAGATTCATACAAAAAACATTTGTGGAGCTGGGGATATAGCTCATCCGCAGTGTCTGCCTGGCAAGTGTGAGGTTGTGAGTTTGATTCCCAAAACCAACCCCCCCCCAAAAAAAAAAACCCAAACATATTTTTGGTGTGTCCTCGCTCACCTTATTCACTGACTCTGACACTGTATGACTTTTGCTTCTTCCTTAAAGTCAAAATGATCATGAAAGTTAAACGTTTTGAATCCATTCAAGACATTGAGGCAGCTATGATAGCACAACTGAAGAAATTCATGAAAGGACTTGAAAAACTACTCCACTAAGTGGCAAGAATCAAGGGATAATCATGTTCAAAGCAAGGGGGAGTATTTTAATGGGAAGTCATGGCAACATGTCTTTTACTGTAATAAATTGTTTATTTATTTTTTATTGTATTTATTTTATTTTATTTATTTTTTATTTATTTAAGCTTAAACAGTCATCATGTGTTTCAGTCACACCTCATATATACATCATAAAGCAAATATCATTTACTCTACAAAACTGAGCAGGTTTAACATTTAATTCCTTAGATGGAATACAGAACTTTATCACAGGTGATAGGACAGAATAAACATTCTATGATGTTGCATAGACTTAGAATCTTAGTTTTTCTGCCTACAGCATTGGTAAGATGGTGGAGATTACTTAACTTCTGGCCTAAGTTTCCTTTTCTGTAAAAGTAGGATAATGATAATCTCCTTACAAGAGTTAATGTAAGGATTACATTAGGTAATGCTTGAAAACATAAAAATTTAGTAAATGTCATGCCTTATTGTTCAGTAGTCCCATCTCATCACTTTATCAACAAAACATTATTTTTAAATAATTGTGAAAGACACTTAGCTCTAGGCCAGTGGGGTCCATCTTATGGCAATGCATGTGCTGCAGGCTGTTTGTATCACTGAAAGCTCTAAAAGGTTTGTCATCACTGATCTAGGCTATAGGGCTAAACATAACATGTTGTATTTTCATCTTTCTTTCTTACTGAATAACCAGATTGAAAAGTACAGAAACACTGTACTTACACAGGCATATTGCTTCATGAAAATACTCAGAAAAAGAAAATAATTTTGATTAGCATTTTTCAACTGCAGGTTTACAAAAGGAAGAGGAATAATATAAATGTTTTCAACATTGAAGCAACTAAATATATACAGTGAATCAATTAATTAATTTTGTGGTACTGGAGATTGAACCCAGGGCCTTCATACTGAGCTACATCCCCAACCCTTTTCCATATTCTAAATTTTGAGATGGGGTGTCAATAAGTCACCATGTTGCCCTTGCTTGAATTTGAACTTCCCTCATTTTAGCCTCACAGACTTTTAGGATTAAAGGCATTGTCACCCGTCCTGGCAATGCAGGGAATATTAATAGAACTGAAGGAAGAAACAGCAATACAGCATTACTGAGGCACCTTGACATATCACTTTCAAGAATGGATAGAACATTGCAAAAAAAACCAGTTTTGCTCAAAGATCCAACAAAGATTCAGCAATATGGTTGTCTATTTTACAGACTCAGACATACATGCAGTTATATACCTTAGAGCACTTTCTTTTCCTCTCATTTTTATAATAGAAATTACACATTTTGCTTTTATTACTATTCTTACTTACTTTTTACACTAGAGACACAATATGATATTTATAAATATGATTCTTATTTATTTCACTAATGAGGATAGTCTCAAGTTGTCTCCATTTGGCTATGAAGGCCACAAGATCATCCTTTTTATAGCTGAGTAATATTCCATTGTATAAAATTACATCTTTTTCATCCACTCTGCAGTTGATGGGAATCTTGGTTGTTTCTGGGATTTAGCTATCACAAATTGTGTAGCTATGAATATGGGTGCACATATATCACTGTGATATGAACTTTTCAGTTCTTTGGGGAAAATACCCAAGAGGGAAATAGCTGGATTGAATGGGGCTTCCAATCCTAGTCTTCTGAGAATTCTCCATGTGGATTCCCATAATGGTTACACCAGTCTACATTCCCACCAACAGTGGAACAGTGTTCCTTTTTCCTTGCAGCCTCACAAACGTTTGTTATCAGTTGATTTCTTGATGGCAGCTATTCTTTCCGGAGTAAGCTGGAATCACAATGCTGTTTTAATTTGCATTTCTCAAATGACCAGTGATGGAGAACATTTCTTCATGTATTTACTTGCCATTTGTATATCTTTCTCTGAGAACTGTGTGTTCATCCCAAATGCCAATTTTTGGAGAGGGTCTTTGAATTTGAGGGGCTTGATGTTTTTCATTTCTTTATTATTCTGGACACAAGTCCTTTGTCTGAGGGGTTGCGGGCTAAAATTCTTTTCCACTCGGTTGGTTTTCTTTTCACTCTGTTGGTGATTTCCTTTGAAATGCAGAAAGTTTTCAATAATGTGCGATGCCATTTGTTGATTCTTTGAAGTGTTTCCCGTGCATTTTGCATTTGGTTCATGAATTCTCTGCCTACACCTATGTCTCCAAGACTTCTACCTGCATTGTCTTCCAGTAGATTTAGTGTTTCTGTTTTAATATTGAGGTCTTTGATGATTTAGACTTTAGTTTTGTGCATGGTGATATGCATGGATCTAGTTTCAGTCTTCGACATGTGGAAAGCCAATTTTTCCAACACCATTTATTAAAGAGACTATCCTTCTTCCAGTGGACATATTTAGCCCCTTTGTCAAATATCAGGTGACTGAATGTCTCTGTAGTTGTGCTTGCATCTTTTAACCTGTACCATTGATCCTCAGGTCTATTTCTTTGCCAGTACCAACCTGATTTTATCACTGTGGCTTTATAGTACTGTTTCAAGTTAGGAATTGAGATGCCTCATGCCTTGCTTTTGTTGCCTAGAATTGCCTTTGGTATTCTAGGTTTCTTCTGTTTCCAAATGAATTTTAGTAGTGTTTTCTCTAGATGTGTGAGGTATGTCAATGGTATTTTGACTGGGATTGCATTAAATCTGTATAACAATTTTGGGAGTATGGCCATTTTCCCAATGTTGGTTCTTCCTAAACAAGAGCAAGGAAAGTCCTTCCATTTTCTAACATCCTCTTCATTCTCCTTTTTCAGCATAGTATAATTTTCAGCATATAGGTCTTTTATATTTTTAGTTAGGTTGATTCCTAAGTATTTCATTTTTTTACATGTTATTGTAAAGGGCAATATTTCCATTATTTCTCTCTCAGTGAGTTTTTTCTTTGTGTACAGGAATGCTATTGATTTCTGAGAATTGACTTTGTATCCAGCTAACTACTGAACTTGTTTATTATCTCTAGTAGTCTTTTAATGGAATTTTTTGGGTCTTCTATATAGAGTATCATGTCATCTGCAAAGAGTGATAATTTAACTTCTTCCTTTCCTATCTTTACTCCTTTTGTTTCTCTCTCTTGTCTGATTGCCCTGGCTAGTGTTTCCAGAACTATGCTGAAAAGGATTGGTGATAGTGGACATCCTTGCCTTGTTTCTGATTTTAAAGTGAAAGCTATCAGTTTTTGTCCATTTAGTATAAGTTGGCTGTTTTTTTGTCATAGATGGCCTTCATAAGGTTGAGGTAGATGCCGCCATGGATTCTGAGTTTCTGAAGGGTTTTTATCGTGAACATGTGTTGGACTGTGTTGAAAGCTTTTCTGCATCTATTGCGATGACGATGTGGTTTTTGTTTTTGGCTCTGTTGATGTGGTGTATTACTTTTATTGATTTGTGTATGTTAAACCATCCCTGCATTCCTGGAATGAACCCCACTTGGTCATCATGTACAATCTTCTTGATGATTTGCTGCATTCTATTTGCTAGTATTTTGTTGAGAATCCTTGCATCAATGTTCATTAGTCAGATTGGCCTATAGTTCTCTTTTTTGGTTGCATATTTCTCTGGTTTTGGTATCAGAGTAATACTTGCCTCCAGGAATGCTTTTTTCTCAATTTCATTGAAGAGTTTAAGGAGTACTGGCATCAAATACTCTCTAAATTTCTTCTAGAATTCAGCTGTGAATCCATCAGGACCTGGGTTTTTCTATGTTTATAAGATTTTAATTAAATTTTCAGTTCCAATGGCTGATATTGTGTTGTTCAAAATTGCTATATCTTCTTGGTTGAGCTTTGGTAGTTCATATGTTTCTAGAAATCTGTCCATTTCCTCTGTTTTCCACTCTATGTGAGTAGAGGTTTTCAAAGTAGGTATTCATGATCTTTTGAACTTCCACGGGGTCTGTAGTAATTTCTCCCTTTTCAGTTCTTATTGCATGAATTTGGGTTTTTTCTTTCTTTCTCTTGATAACGTTAGCTAGTGGTTTGTCAATTTTGTTTATTCTCTCAAAATCCAGCTTTTTGATTCATTAATTCTTTCTATTTTTTTTTTAGTTTCAGTTGCATTGATTTCTGCTCTAATCTTTACAATTTCCTCTCTTCTATGAGCTTTGGGTTTAGCTTGCTCTTCTTTTTCTAGAAGCTTGAAATGGAGCATTAGGTTGTTTATTTGTGCTCATTATGTTTTCTTGATATGACAGTTTATTGCTATACTTTTGTCTCTTAAGACTGCTTTCACTGCATCCCACAAATTGCAGTATTTTGTTTCTATATTTTCATTGAATTGTAGGTATTGTTTTATTTCTTCTTTAATTTCATCTGTAGCCCACTGGTTGTTCAAAAGGCTGTTATTTAATTTCCATGCATTTATGCAGGTTTTACAATTTCTTTTGCCAGTAATTTCCAATTTCAGTGCACTATAGTCAGATATTAATGCATGGTATGATTTCAATAACTTTGCATTTACTTAAGAATGTTTTATGGGATAATATATGGTCTATTTTGGAGAATGTCCCATGTGCAGCTGAGAAGAATGTGTATTCTGATGTGGTTGGGTGGAACACTCTGTAAACATCTACTAAGTCCAATTGTTCACAGGTATGATTCAGTTCTGTTATTTCTTTGTTGACTTTTTGTCTAGTTGATCTATCTCTTTGTGACAATGGGCTGTTAAGATCTCCTGTTATAAATCTGCTCTTGTGTATTTGGTTTTTCATGTCCATTAGTATCTTATATAGTTGGGTGCTCCTGTATTTGGCACATATATATTTATAATTGTTAGTTCTTCCTCTTGAATTTTACCACTAACAAGTATGTTGTGACCTTCTCTATCTCTTTTAATCATTTTAGCTTTGAAGTTCATATTGTCTGCAAATAGAATAGCTACCCCTGCTTTTTTCTGGGTTCCTGTTGCATGGAATACTGTTTTCCAATCTTTGACTTTTAATCTATGTGTTTCCTTTTGGGTCAGATGTGTTTTTTGTATACAGCATATTATGGGGTCCTGTTTCTTGATCGATTCTGTCAATCTGTTTCTTTTTATAGGTGAATTGAGGCCATTTATATTTATGGATATCAGTGATATGTACTGGCTCAGCTTTGCCATGTTCTACTCCAGTTGTTTCTTTCTGGTATTCCCCTTATTTAATTGCTTGTCCTACCTGGTGGTTTCTTTCTGTTGTTGTTCTGGGGATTGTGATCATTTTCATCGCCATATAGTATGTCTTTCAGTATTCTTTCTAGGGTCCATTTGGTGGACCCTAATTTCTTTGGTTTTTCTTTGTCATTAAAGTATCTTGGTTCTCCATTAAATTTGAATGAAATTTTTGCTGGGTACATCAGTCTGGGTTGAAGGTTGTTTTCTTTCAGGGCTTGAAACACCTTAATCTAAGCTCTTCTTTACTTGAGGGTTTGTGCTGAAAACTCTGCCATGATTCTAATGGGCTTTCCTTAATAGGAGAGTTGTGTCTTTTCTCTGACAGCTTTTAATATTCTGTTTCTATGCTGTATGTCTGAGATCTTAATTATTGTGTGTCTGGGTGTGGATTTATTTTGATTGTGACTGTTTGGTGTTCTATATGCCTCACTTATCTGCATATCAGATTCTTTCCCCATATTTGGGAATTTTTCTGCTATTATTTCTGTGAATACTTTATGTATGTCATTTGCCTGCACTCCTGTATCTTCGCTAATGCCCATTATGCTTATATTTTTGCTCTTGGTATCATCATGAAGCTTCTGGATTGTCATTTCATACTGCTTTGTTATTTTTAAAAGTTCTATCCTTTCCTGATTACTAACTGTGATCCTGTCCTCAAGGTCCAAAATCCTATCCTCAGCTTCCTCTAGGTGGTCTTGGGAAGAGCACCCTGAATGCTTTCAATAGAATTTTTTGTTTCTTGGATGTCTCTTTGAGTTTGTTTCATGAATTCTGCTTGTTTTCTATATTGTTCATTCAATGTTGCAATCAGTTTCCCATGCTCATGTACTTTATTCTCTAGTTCTTTAGCTGCATTCAACAAGTCCTTTATTAACATTATTTCTATCTTTACATGGGAGACTACTTCTAATTTGATTTCCTCTATAGTCTGATGTAGTTGTTTTTTTATTTCACTGGCTATCTTTTCAGAGATTCCCAGTGTGTTACTTTTGGGGTCCTCTATTTCAATGTCTGCTATACTTGCCTCTGGTGAACTATATGTTTGAGACTACATTTTCCTTTTTTGTTTTGTCATTTTCACTCTGCCTGATGTTTTCTCTGTGTAGGAAGGGATTACACACACTCTTTTCAGACACACAAAAGTGTTACAGTTAGTTAGAGGGGGTTTTAATACTGCCCTATTTATCCCACATACACCTCTATTTTAGGGGTATACTTACCACATTGATACAGTCACTCTGGTGTAGTCCAAGTTTCACCACCTGGGAACAAAGTTTCAAAGTTTCTCACACTAACTGAATACCGCTGAGTTCTTCTTGTGTTCCAGGTGGGAGGGTGGTCCCATCTGTAGCAGTTCAGGGCAGTTTTCAGTCTTGGGCAGGCCTCCTCAATTTTCCTGGTGGCAGGGCAGGCCCACAGGGGAGGTTCCAGGTAGCCTACCCCTGAAGCGGGCTTGTGTTAAGGTCCAGTTGGCAGGGTGGGCCCTCCGTGGAGCTTAGGGGCAGCTTACCCCTGATGCAGGCTTCTGCTAAGTTCCCAGTGGCAGGGCTGGCCCACTGTGGAAGTTCTGTGCAGCCTACTCCTGATGCAGGCTTCCAGTAAGTTCCCCTGTGGCAGGGCAGGCCCACGGTGGAGTTTCCGTGCAGCCTACGCCTGATGCATGCTTCTGCTAAGTTCCCGGTGGCAGGGCAGGTCCTCGGTGGAGTTTGGTTTCTTTTTTTTTAATTTTTACTTTTGTAGTATTAGGGATTGAACTCACAACCTTGTGCTTGCCAGGCAGGTGCTTAAGCCACTGAGCTAAATCCCCAGCCCCAACAATGTGGGTTTCAAATCATGATATAAGATTAATAATGTCATCTACCTTCCCTTTTTAGATAATTCTTTCCCTTTCATTTTCCCAGGGTGCATTGCACATTTTTTGTCTCACTAACTCCTTTAGTTTTTATATTAGGGAGGCAACCCGCTATTTACCTAAGTGGTTCTGAACCTTTTTAGCCCTGAATTTGATCTTAAATTGTATTCCTTAACCTACAAAATCCTCAATGTTTTCCTTCCTTATAGCAGAGTAGTTCTCCACTGCAAAAAAGTGTCATGTCTTCCCAACTCATCTGCAGCTGCTGGGCAAGCTACCCCTATTTCTCCCTGGTTCCTTGTCACAGAGAGCATTATTTTCTCATCTTTGAGATTCAGTCCATAAACTCTTTTTCAGGTTAATTATATTTCCTATACAGAGCATCTCGATGGACTCTATCTCCTGATCTACTGTGTCTGATTTCTTTTTGTTAGGGTATCAAGGCCATCTATGTTAGTGATTTTAGCCAACCTTCTCTGTGTCATCTCTGCCATGCTATTTTACTGTCATTGGTTGTCTACTTTTCCCCTTCATTACATTGTCTACCCTGTTCAGAGAGCCCCCTCTGCCACTGTTTCTGAGACCATGGTTCTTTTTTTTTTCTCTCTAAAAATGTCCTTCAGTATTTTTCATAGTGTTGGATTGGTGGTCACAAACTCCCAAATTCCTTTTTGTCATGGAAGCACCTTGTTTCTCCATTAATTTTGAGAGATAGTTTTGCAGGGTATATCAATGTAGTTTGGAGGTTATTTTCTTTCAGGGCTTGGAATACATTGCTCCAAGCTCTTCTTGATTTAATGGTTTGTGTTGAGAAGTCTGTCATGATTCTGATGGGTTTTCCTTTATAGAAGATCTGTTTCTTTTCTCTGATGGCTTTTAATATTCTGTTCTTGTGTTGAATTTCTGGGATCTTGATTATTATATGTCTGGTTGTAGATCTATTTTGGTTGTAGCTGGCTGGAGTTCTGTATACCTCATATATCTGAATATTATTTCCTTTTCCTATGCTTGGGAAGTTTTCCTTAATTATTTCTATGAATAGCCTTTGTAGTTCATTTGTGTTCATCCCTGTTTCTTCACTCACATTTTTTATTCTTAAGTTATAGATCCTCTTGTCATCTTCTAGCCTTTGTATTGTTACTGCCTGGTTGCTTGCTATTTTTAAGAGATCTTGCTTTTCATGATCACATATTGCAAACCTGTCTTCAAGTTTTGATAGTCTACCTTTAGTTTCTTTCAAGCGGTTTTGCCAGCTTTCAATGGAATTTTTAATTTCCTGGTTATCTCTTTGAATCTGTTTCATATATTCTAGATTTTTATATTCTTCATCAAAGGTTTCCCTCCTTTATCTATGTTCCTTCATTCTTCCATCTGTGTCTTCTTGAGAGGTGCTTAGCATTTCTTTTATTAATCTTCTTATATCTTGCTTTAATTGTATTAATATTAGTTTTCACTTCTTCTATAATGTCACAAAGATATTTCTCGATGTCAGATCATATTGCTTCTGATATTGCAGGTGTGCTGCCCTTGATCTCTTCTGTGTTTACCTCTTCTGGGCCAATATTGTTTGAGTTGGAGGCTGGAGACTTCCTTCTTTTTCTTTCTCTTGACATGTTTCTGGATTCTTCCAGACAAGTGTATAATAGAGGCCCCAGGCCCTTTCTGTATTGGTTATGATTACTCTGAAACATGATGTCTAGTGATTTCTGCCCTCTCCAATCTGCTGTTGACCACTGAGGTACAAGCAGGGATCTTGCAGGCTGGCCCCTCTTCTCTGACCTGGTCATACATCAAGGGTCTTCACCACACTAGTGTGTGCCACATGGACAGACCCAGTTTGGGACAGCTTCAGGGGAAACTTCATCTCTGGCTATTGGATTTTCCACAGGTGCAGGACCCAGTCCAAGCAATTCCTACCAATATGCTCTATGCCAGGAGCGGCCAACTGAAGCCGCTACAGTTCCAGGTTCAGGCCTGTCCTGCTCAACTCCAAAATGTCACGCAGCCAAACACCCCTCCTGCGTGAGGACCAAATTCCATGCACTCACCTTGGGCTGGTGCAGATCTCCATGCTAGTTCTGTTCTCCATTGCGACTCCACTGAGTTCTTCGGGCTCGCCAACCCCCAACTTCACCGCAACTGTGTGTACTCAGATTCCAGCTGTGCCTCACACACTGTGGGACCGGTTCCAGTGAGAGTGCATCTGGCTACAGCTTTCTGTCCATGTTTTTCTTGTCTTTCTCTTTTTCTCCCTCCATTTCAGTTTCTTCCTTGGTTGTGAGAATCCTTCTCCTTTCCTCTGGTCTTCTCCATGATGTTAAATTCTAGTGTCTGAGTTGTTTCTCTCAGAGAGGCACTTTACCTTGCTACTTAATGATCCATCATCTTCCTAGCTCCTCCCCAAATGAGAAGATATCTTATGTTGGGTTGAAGACATTAATACTGTCAAAATGTCCACACTTCATAGTCATCTACCAATTCAATACAATCCCTACAAAAATTTTAATGACATTTTTCAGAAGTAAGAGAATTTTAAAATTCATATGGAGCCACAAGAGATCCAGAACACCCAAGCAATCTTCACCAAGAAAAGCAATGATGAAAGAATCACCCAAATTCAAAATACACTAAAAAATATTCTATAATCAAAATAGAACAGCACTGGCATGAATAAAAGACAAGTGTGTTGGGGATCAGGAATTGTAAATTGATATAGTATCTGTTCTGAAGTCTCTTTGTCCTGCCTGCCTTGTGGACCAATTTAGGAATATGGACTTCACCTTCTTTTCAGGTCAATGACATTAGCACCCAGGAGCTGGGATGGATCTTGGTTTGTTTCCTTTATGATGTTATACTTGCCCATTCTACCACAGCTTCTGTGCTGTTCCAGGAAAAGCATTCTACCCCCTCTCCTACACTGGATAATAAACAGTTGCTGGCTTGAAGTGCCCTTGCCTCTCCTATCCTAGGGAATTAAGCTCCCTGCCCTGCTCCCTGCATTACTAAAAATGTCTGTTTATTTCATCATTTTGCCACACTCCTCCTACAGGCAGGTGGAGGTCTTAGCCAGGTTCCTAATACCAATGAAAAAGGATAAACAGCCCAAGGATAAATTTATGCCTCTATGGTCAATTGATACTGACAAAACTGCCAAGAATGCATGATGTAGAAAGGAGGGTTAACCGCAAAAAATGATGCTGGGACAACTGAATATCCACCTTCAGAAGAATGATATTGGATGGACCCTTTACCGTATACAAAAAATCAACTCAAAGTGGATTAAAGACTTAACAGTGAGACCTCAGGATAGAAAAATACTAGAAAAAAATAGGAGGAGAGCTTTTTGACATTGGTCTGGCAGGTGCTGTGCCACTAACCTCTGCCTCTAGCCCAACTTCCTGGGCAATGGTTTTTTTCGATAATGAACACAAAAATACAGGCAACAAAAGAAAAACAGAAATAGAATTCCATCAAATTAACAATCTTCTGCACAGTAAAGGAAATAATCAACAGCATGAAAAAAAAAACCTATGAAACAAGAGAAAATACAATAAGTCTTTGATTTACAAATATTTGAGTTGAGAACTTTCACAGATACAAATCTGTGGAGGACCACCTGGATATTCTCCTTGGAAAGAGCAATTATCTCCACTTTGGTTAAACCTGGCCTTATCTCTATGTACTGATATGTATAGACCTAGGTAGGCCATTTCCTTTTCTCTTCAATTGGCAGTAAGCAATGTAAATATGCCTAGTTGAGGTGCTAATGTACAGTCTTTGAAGCTAGGTGACAGATACTGTTTTCCCACCTCGTGACTCCCAGAAGCATGGTTGATCTGGGTGGGATGAAGAGCCACTGATTCATGCTTAAGATAAGAGGTTATGACTTCCCAGGGCAGAAAAGTTTGTACATCAGAGCTGAAGCTCTGGCCCAGAAACCATTAAATACTACTTCAATTGCATTATAGTTTGGTCTTTCTGCATATCCTGGTTTTTGCATATTGCAGAGATGCTTTCAGGCCTCCTAGCTAGCCCAGCTCAGAGTACTCACATATTTCCCATTTCCAGAGTCACTCATCCTTTAGCCACTCCCTTATTGATGAATTAATAGAATCTAGGTTAGGCCCTGGGTCAAGGCCTTTGTTCCAATGAAGCTTTATCCTGGGCAGATTTAAAGCCCACTGGCTCCCCATAACTATAAATAGGTCTTAGTGCCTTTATTCTCACCATGGGTTGCACCAGAAGTGGCAGATTGGGATTAATTTATTGGAATTCCAATGACATTTCCATGGGATTACAAATATAAAATTTCTGGACCTTGATGAGGTCTGGGAAGAGCTCTCTGTGCAAACAAATGTCATATTATGAACATTCATAGACTGGAACAAATTATAGAAGTAGCTCAACTGTCTGTCAGACACTGTCACAGTTATACTGCTGTGTGTTTAAAAGTAAGAATAGTTTATTTACAGTTTGTGTGTGTATTTGGGTTTTTTATGCTTTACAATGTATACTTGTATCAAAGCTGTGTAAAACTCACTTTGTTGGACTTTTAATTAAACTATGAACGCTCTCCTGGAATGGAACTTTTCATTAGTTGGGGATTAACTATACTTGCAAACTACACATCTAACAATTTGATAACATTAAAATATATAAATGATTGAGACAATTCAATAATAAGGAAACAACATGAGTTGAAAATTGACATAGAATCTGAATAAAACTTTTCTCAACAGAAGACACACAAATGACCAAAAGATGCATGAAAAAAGGCTTCACATGAATGCACTTCCGGTAAATGTAAATTAAAAGAGTAATGAGATATTACTTCATCCCTGTTAGAATGATGATTATCAAAACAGGTGAAAGATAAAGTTAATGAAGATGTAGAGATCAGGAAACTCTTGCACACTGTTATTAAAATGTAAATTAGCATGACCACTATGGAAAATGGTATTGCGGTTCTTCAAAAAATTAAAATAAGAACTACCATAAGATTCTGTAACATCCTTACATATCCTAGGAAAATTAAATGTGTGTTTTAAAGATATATTTGCACTACTCTGTTTAATGCAGTGCCATTCTTAATAGCCAAATATGGAGCCAACCTAAATGTTCATCAACAGACAAATGGATAAAGAAAAATTCAGGGGAAGTGAGGATTCACTCTGGAAAAAAAAAAGAAATGCTGTCATTTGCTACAACAGGTATAAACCTGGAAGATACTAAGAGGAACAGACCAGGCATAAAAGACTAACATTACATGATCTTATTTACATAATCAAACTCAGAAAATATAGAATGATGGCTGCTAATTTCTTAATGTTTATGTCCTCCCTATATTTATTTATTGAAGTCTAATCTCCAGTGCTATGTTTAGGAGACAGAACTTCTTGGAGGTGTCTGGATTATGAGGATGGAATCCTCAGGTATAGCACTAGTGCCCTTATGAAAGAGGCACAAAGGAGCTTATGCTTCTCTTCCACCATAGGGAAAAGTCACCAATTATGAAAGTGGCCCATTAATACACACTAAATTTACTTGTGCCTTGATTTTGGACCTAGCCTCTAAAACTATAAAATATGACTTTCAAGTTTATAGTATTCTATTATAGCAGACTGAATAGACTCATACAGATGTTGCAAAGGTTTAGGGCTGGATCATTGGTCATTAGAGAAATGCAAATTAAAACTACATTGAGGTTCCATCTCACTCAAGAAACAATGGCCAAGATAAAGAAAACTACCAACAACAAATGCTGGAGAGGTTGTGGGGGGAAAAGGAACACTTCTGCACTATTGGTGGGACTGTAGACTGGTGTAACCACTGTGGAGGTCAGTCTGGAGGTTCCTCAAAAAGCTGGGATTGGAAGTCCCATTTGACCCAGCTATCCCACTTCTGGGCAAATTCTCAGAAGAACTGAAAACATCATACCACAGTGATATATATGCACCAATGTTTATAGCAGCACAATTTGTAATAGACAGATCTTGGAAACAGCCTAAATGCCTGTCACCTGAGCAATGGATAAAAAAAGATGTGGTATTTTTATACAATTGAGTACTACTCTGCTATAAATAATGATCACATTGAGATATTTATAAGTAAATGGATGCAACTCGAGACCATACTCATAAGTGAAATAAATCAAACTCGCATGTGTAAATTCCATATAGTCTCTCTAGGGTAAGAAATGGTTAAGAGTACATAAGTTACAAAAAACTCAATAATTACAGTGAAAGGATAAGAATCTTCTTAAAGAGGAAAATAATATCTCAGGGAAAATGAGAAAAAAGAAAAAAGAAGGAATATGAAAAAATATCTAAAATTATATAAACACACTTAAGATAGCGAAGATGATCATGCTACAAACTCTGTAAGATCTTCAAACAAAATAGTTAACATCCATAAGACTGGAACAATTGTGCATATCATTGTATGGTGATCTGAGGAACTTTTGAAGATCATTATGTAAAATAACAACCCTAGTAATGCTCATACCACCTTGTTTAGAAGGCCTATACTGTCAGTGTCTGGGCTCTTTGCTATTGTTGTTTATATGTCTTTTTCATTTTATGTTTTTCTTTTTTTTTGGTACTGGGGATGGAACTCATGACCACATACTTGCCAGGCAGACACTTATGCCACTCGGCTAAATCCCCGGCTTCATTTTGTGTTTTTCTAGGAATTTGTTATGTCTTGTCTTGGTTTGTTCTGTTTTTCCCTCTATTACAGAAAGGATAGGTATACATGTAGAGACTCATGCATTTGCAGAACTTCTAAAAAGAGTATGAGGATCAATAATATGCCACTCGGCTAAATCCCCGGCTTCATTTTGTGTTTTTCTAGGAATTTGTTATGTCTTGTCTTGGTTTGTTCTGTTTTTCCCTCTATTACAGAAAGGATAGTTATACATGTAGAGACTCATGCATTTGCAGAACTTCTAAAAAGAGTATGAGGATCAATAATATAATGCACAATGAAATGCACAGCTACTTTGAAGAAAAAGAGACACTAAGTGCTGATTCCATAGTGTCATGATGTGAAATCCAGTAATACTATTATTCTTTGTTCAGAGTGACTTTAGTCTGTTTTATTTTGTTCAATTTTAACACACATGAAGGTATGGACAGCTATTTTGAAGAAAATGAGAGACATGGCAGCCATTGTTGACTTCCCTATTGTCTGGTCTTGAAGACCTAAAATGCCTTCATCATCCTATTCTGATCATTTCTAAACTATTTTGTTTTGTATGAATTCATTGTATGTGAAGATAGGGACAACTATTTGGAAGAAAACAAGAGACAATATGATAGACAGTGAAGATCTCCGATTGTCTTGCTTTAAAATCTGTGTTTCTTACATTGTTATCTTATGATCTGTTTTGTTATGTTTAATTTTACCCTCTTTAAAAATAAAAAAAAAGGTTTAGGCCTGTGAGAAATAGGGAAACACTGGTTAAAAAGTATGAGGTTCCAGTTGAGACTGAGGAAGTGAATGATCCCTACAATGAAAATTACAAAACATTAATAAAAGAAATTAAAGACAAAAATGGAAGGAATTCCCTCATTTATTGATTGGAATTAATATTGTCACTATCAAACAATTTACAAAATCAATGTCACCCCCATCAAAATATCAATGGACTTCTTCAAAAATAAAAATACTCATAAAATTCAGATAGAATAAAAAAAGGTCCTGAATAGTCAAAGTAACCTTGAACAAGAACAAAGCTGGATGCATCACAATGCCTGATTTTAACACATACTACAAAGACACAGTAATCATGACAGCATGATAGTGTCATAAAAACCAACACTTACACTAGTGGAATAGAACACAGAACCATAAGTAATTCCACATATCTGTGCCAATAGATTTCCAATAGAGGTGTCAAAAACATGTATTGGAAAATGATGACTTTTGCAATAAATGGTGCTAGGGAAACTGCATATCCCTGTGTAGGAGAAACAAGAACCCTATTTTTCACTACTTAAAAAAATTAACTCAAAATAAAGCAAAGACCTTATCCAAAATTACAGAACTCCTAGAAGAAAACAGGAGAAATGTTTAAAGACATATTATAGTGACACATGTATCTCCATGTTTACAGCAGCACAATAATTAATAGCTAAATCTTGGAAGCAACCTAATTGACCATCAGCAGTTAAATGGATAAAAAAATGGAGTATATATACACAATAGAATATTATTCAGGCATCAAATGAAAATATTGTAATTTTGATAGACAATATTATAATGTGAAATATTCCACATGCAAAAACATCAATATTATATGTTCTCTTATATGGAAGCTAAAAACATTGATTTCATAAAAGAGTGTACAATAGTGATTACTAGAGGAAAGAAAAATTGGGATTGGAGAAGATGAGGTTTGGATAAAGGGCATCAAAATATAGTAGGATAGGAAGAATAAGTTCTAGTGCTCTACATCACAGTAGGATGAGTAGAGAACAATCTACTGTACATTTTAAGAAGAACTTGAAAAAAGTTCAAAGAGTCAAAGCACACAGAAATGATAAGGAAATTAAAATGCTACTTAAAATGATTTGGTCACTGTGTATTATATATATGAATTTAATTATCACACTGTACAATTATGCATCAATTAAAAAGAAATTTAAAAGCTTATGTTGTTCATCTTAAATACATACAAATTTTATTTGGTCAACTATACTTAAATAAAGCTGGGAAAAAATAAATAGCATTATTTTTCAAAGAAATATAGCTGTTCAATTGATCTATCAGTAATACTGAATTACAAAATTTACTTTCTTACAAAATACGAGAATCAAGAATGATAAACTATTTTTATGAATGCTACTGTTTCAACAGCCACAGATCAGTAGCTGAATTACTTTATAAAGCTCTAAGTAAAAGAACCATCCCTTACTTAAATCAGAATCATCAAGGTCTATAATAACAATACTTGGTATATAGTTAAGTGCTTAAGAAATGCTTTAAACTAGCTATTTTATAATTAATTTTTCAGAGTATTGTAACATCACCCTGTTGTGGATAAATGATCATACATAAAAGTTTTAAACTTGAAGAACTTGGAAAAAACTAAAATCATACAAGTTCTAATTATAGGTAAATAATCCAGGAATCGTTAGAAATTCAGTGCTTAAAATTGTTCAAATCACAATTTTGGGCCTCAGCAACCTACTCTGAAGAATGAAAGAGTGGTGATACAGAAATAGTAAAATTCTTTAATGGTGCTAAGTTTTTGATTACACACAAGAGTACATCTTCAATTTGTTTTAGTCTTATCCTTGGAAAACCCAGAAACTTTGGCTATAAAAAAATTATAAATTTGGGCCAGGGATATAGCTCTGTGGCATAAGTGCCTGCCTGGCAAGTGCAAGGTCCTGAGTTCGATCCATGGTACTCCCCCAATAAATAAATAAATGCATATTTGTAAGATTTTCTGATTCACTAATAGCTATCATTGTACCCAACTATGTAAGATTTTAAAATATAAGTTATAGCATAATACTAACTTCTACTCAATAGTTAATCTTACATGTTAAAGATTATGAGTGAGAGACAGGCATAAATATAAAAACTGCATTATTTATAATTATTAAAAAGATACAGTTAACCTGTGATCACAAATCATAAATATTTAGAATTAAGTAAACATCTGTGTATTTCTGTATGTTCTTCATTTAAACTCACTATGGTAGACTGGAAATGATTATACTTTCAATTTAAAATTAAGTGGAGATGATGCTATCTAGAAAAAGACTGGGCTGATGCCAAGATCATGAGAAATTAATGTACATTTCTAAGCACCACAAAAGGGGAAGGTATTATGCTTTGGTATTTTTAATTTAGCAGTGCATTAAGTTGTCATATATTATCTATTTATAAGAATCACATATTATTCATGTAACTAATTTCCATTACCTTGAAAATTATATGGCTATGGGTTTTTAAAGCACTGATAGCGAATGAGGATATAGCTCAGTGATAGAATGCATGAATGACATGCTCAAAGTCCTGGGTTTTACCCGAAGCAGTTTAAAATATTTTTAAAAAGAAAAATATATGAAATAGTACTAATCTCACTATACATTACATTTTTAAAAATCATAAAGATCTAAAGAAAGTAGAACACTTTTAAGAATAGAGATGTATTTTTTTTGCAGGGGGGAGATACCAGGGATTGAACTCATGACCACCTGCTTGCCAGGCTAGTGCTTATGCCACTTAGATAAATCCCTGGCTAGAGATGTATTTTAAAAGTTAACTACATGTAAAAATCCTGAAGCATCAATTAAAATACCAAACTATTACTGTACAGTAAATTGATATTACTATGACACTAGAACAACTGTAAGGCCTATTACTGAAGTTGGTCAATGAACCAGATGCACTCTTGACCTGCTGAATCCATCTTTATTGGTAAACAAGAAAGTCAGGAAACTACATGAATATTAAAGAATTACTGCCTTAAAGCAAAATTTTCATCCCTAAAATGTACAGAATTACTTCATATTTATTTGCATTAGAATTGACTGAGATATTTGAACAAAGATCTAGAAAATTCAATTTGTTACTGAAAATTTTATTTCTGTTTATGTATTTACTTATGTATATTTCTAATATACTATTCACCTGCTTTGATAGATACCTGATGCATATCACCATAATAGAGTAAAAATGAATTATTTCTCCCCAACCTTATGTCAGGGTAATCCAAATTATGCATTTGAGAAACAAAAAACATATGTAATAACTTAAAATTTAAAAGTCACCATATTTTAAAGAATTTTTTCTTCACTTTAGCAACTTTCAAATGATTCAGTTAGTAACTTTCTACCTTAACAATTTAGGTCAGAATGGAAAGCAGAAAGGAAGGAAGGGAAAAGGAAGAAAAAGACTATATATATATTTGGTAGTTAAGATAGTTATACTGTTTCTCTTAGTTCATGTAAAAGAAAGATTTGCACTAAAATATCATGCCTCTGCCTTATACCCTGAGTAACTCCTCTGAGGAGAACAATATACAATGTTTTAATTATTTTTACTATATTATCACATCTTGAAATTACTTTTTTCTTCTTTTGAAATTATTATTTTTATTATTTTTTGAGACCAGGAATCAAACTCACGACATCACGCTTACCAGGCAGGCACATAAGCCATTGAGCTAAATCCCCAGCCTTTTGTTTCTTCTTTTGAAAATAAAAACAAAGGGGCGGTGGTAGGGTACATAGCTCAGCAGCATAAACACCTGCCTGGCAAGTACAAGGTCTTAAGTTTGATTCTCGGTACCAAGAAAAAGAAAAGAAAAGAAAGGAAAGAAAAGAAGAAAAGAAAGGAAAGGAAAGGAAAGGAAAGGAAAGGAAAGGAAAGGAAAGGAAAGGAAAGAGAAAAGAAATGACATATGTCATAGAATTTTTCTTCTAAACACTGCTTCTTAGTACTGAGAATAGAACTCAAGACCTTGCACTTTGCAGGTAGGCACTTTGTCACTGAGCTATTCCCCCAGCTATGTTCTGATTTATCTTAAATGAGCTTCTGATATTTTCCAAAGTATCAATTCCACAAGATATCTGGGTTTGCAAATTAATCTAATATACAATGATTTAGTCCTTTGGCATACTCTGAAGAATTCAGATGGATTCCTGGGATACATTCCTTAGAATCCTAGAACCAATTTTGTAGAATATCAAGATAGTAGACTTACTAAACCAGAAAATAAACTTACTATCATTACCTTTTTTTTTTTTCCCAGGGATGGAACTCACAACCTCACACTTGCCAGGCAGGTGCTTATGCCACTGAGCTAAATCCCCGGCCTATCATTACCTATCGATAATTCAAAATTCTGTCATAAACTTGGATTAGTTTTCAAATACCTTATACCAAATATTTACTTAATTAAACATTTCTTTAGATCTGACCATTTAGGATACACAACTATAAAACACTGCAATATTATCTTCAATAAAATTTACCCAAATGATCTATTTTTAGTTCAATCAAAATTATAAACAAATATAAGATATTTTAATACAATATGTAGATTTTTTTAATTTTAAAAAATTAGAGCCATTTGAAAATGAAAGATTAAAATTTCTTATCACATAGTTTAAGGGCAAGTCAATCATATAGTTAGCACTAAAATCTACAATAAAAATAATCACAATTTGATGTATTTTCCTTACTTTCTTCTTTTAATTATATAAGGTGTTAATCTTATATAAAGGTGACACTATTTTGTGAAGATATTCTACACAATTTTTGCTCTTGAAGAAAATTTTGTCTACTGAAAATATGATATAAAAGGAATCTAGACTCTGCTTTTTGTTGCTGGTTTTGTTTGTTTGTTTTGGAAACTGGAATCTCACTATGTTGCTCAGGCTGATCCTATATTCTTAGGTTAAAGTGATTCTTCTGTCTTGGTCTCCCTAGTAGCTGGACTACAGGTCCAGGTCATCATTTCTAACTATGACAACCTACTTTGAATAACCTCGCAGAGTCTATTTTTCTACTCTTGGGAACATAGCCACAAGCTATCAAATACTGATTTGTTTTTTTTTAAAGGATAAAATGGATGCTGTGATGGTGAAAGAAGTGTGAGAGGAGGAGAAAAGAAATCCAAGACTTAAATTTTTTTTCATTCAACTTTATCCAAGTTTGCATCGGTAATATACATTTAGTGTTCGATTTATTTTTAAGCATGTCAGAAAATCAATTATGATAAATCTGTGACCAATACAAAGATTTCTGATTTTTTCAAAAATTTCAGTTAGAAAAGTCATTAAACTGGCATTCTATAAAGGTAATTATTAAACAAAAGGTAATGCATTTTTACTGCTTATTTCAATTCTAACATATCCAACATCATTTCTTTCTTGTGCCATACAGTCATAAAATTTAACAGAAATAGCTATATATTGAATTTTAAGGGGCCAATAAAATATTTTAGAGTGATTATTAAACCCTCAACAAGTCATAAATCCCTTCAAATAGTGATAATCATTCTTAATAAGTGATGAAGTAAATATATAATCATCATAAAACAATTAGAAAAATTTTATACTTAAAAACTACTAAAAGGAATACATCAGAGCCTTAGTACAATGTTGTCTTTGGGGACTATTCTGTGAAACTGTTTTAGAGGTGATATAGCCTTTTGGCATAATAATACATGAACTAGCATGGAACGGAACTCTGATGAATCCGTGTTAAATGAACTTTTTGCAGAAAAGAATGGTACAGTTCAGGTTCTAGTGTATTTTCTCTTTAAAGTAATAACTAACTGTCAAGTGAAACCTAATAAACAATTTCAATAATACTTCAATGATATGAAACAAAATAACACTAGATTGACTGATAAGAGGAATTTTACAGCATGATAATTATGAAAGAAGTATGAATGAGTTGTTGTTTTAAATACTTTCTTAATTTGCAGCACTGTTAAATTTCTTTTTCTTTTCTTTTTTTTTTTTTTTGGTACCAGGGATTGAACTCATAACCTCATGCTTGCCAGGCAGGTGCTTACACCACTGAGCTAAATCCCCGGCCCCACTTTCAAATTTCTAAAATGAAAACTCAGCAACTAAGGTACTAACTTGTCATTTCCTAGGTACATTATCCAATGAGGTTCTTTTTGTATCCAACTGAAAAATAACTAGCTCAAATATTTAAAGTAATAAATTACCAATAATTTAATTCTTAAATCTTATATTCATGAGAAGCTTTAATTCTTTAAAAGCTCCAATTTGTCCCTTAGAGAATGTAAATAACACATCAGTATTCTAAAGCCAAAATTTAATATATGGCTTCATGCCAAGTGAATAAAAAAAGTAGAGTTGGTCCTAAATTAACTCTTACTATGCCATTTGGCACACTAGTTATTACCTTTGATATACACCCTTTGAAACACCCAGGCCAGCATTTTTAATAAGTTGCATCCATATTAAGAGGTAACAAGTGCAAATGATCACATATTTAAGATATGATATTTGCTTGGTTACTACAAAAGTAATTACTAAAGTTCTTCTAACAGGAAACTGAGTTTATCTATCACAGTAATGTTTTTGAAAAATTCTTGTACTACTACCAACATAAAATCACTCATCTCTAAATTAAACAAGGACTTTATATGCCATAGTATCTCATGAAAATATTTATGGAACAGTCTATGATTAATTTAACACTGAGTTGAGGATCGTAGGTATACAGTATCCATGAATGGCCATTTTAATAAAAATGTATTACTCAGTGGTTGCTCTCTGAATATAATTAAAACCAGCCCTGTTGCAATGTTCCTGAAAGTCAAGACATAAACCCAAACTTTAGTTTTATCAAAATGTCCTTGATAATTAGTACTTTACTAGTTCTCAAAAATCTCACTGCTTTGTGTAACATTTTCAATACAGAAATAAAATACTCTCCAAATAATACATTTTAAAAGAGGATTAAATTTTGCAAAATTAAATAGCATAAATTAATCATATTAACATTGGGGTTTTGACAACATGAAACAACCAATTTAAGGAGAACTGCAATGGACTAACTAAAAAAAAAATCACAAATGTCACAATGTGAGGTACATTTAAATCCTCACATATTACTGACAAAATCTACTAAAATATTTTAAAGTTCCATCGATTCTATTAATACATAAAAAGAAATTGTAAAAATGCTTAAGACTATATAAGATTCATCAATTACACAGGCACTTCACATGTAAACAATCTACAGTACAACTGAAAATATTTTGGCACCAACCTATAATACTAAACAATATAATGTCAGAGTTCTGTTTCTTCTACTCATTTATTTCTAGAAAACTAAGACCAAAGATTGAAGAAAATGTGTATAAAGTAGAATTAGAAGTGTATTAAATAACTCAAATATAGAATTGTTTTAAGTTGTTAAAAAATTATCACCTTCATCCAGATGTTTCCTAGAATGTTATGATAAAAAAAACCTAAGGTGATTATTAAACTCAAAGTACATTTTAAAGTTAATATGAATCTGCTTTTTGAAAAATAAGGTTATGAAGTGACTTTGCAAAAAGAGAATTTGAATTTATCAAAAACTCTTATTAAATTAATCCAGTTTCCCCCAAAGAGAAGTTTGGGCAATTCAAAGCTTAAGTTTTATGTATTAACGTAATTTTTAAAAAACCCTATGGCAAACTATTTTTGACTGAACATTCTTATTCATGAACTTGAGATATTTGAAATCACTTCAAGTAAATGAAACCATACACATATGACTTTAAAAATGTTACATCAAGTCATAGACAGCTGAGATGTCTTGGTTGTAGGTAATTCAAGGAGCGCCTGTACAGTAACACCAACTTTCACAAGGCCTCGTTCTTCCAAAATATGATGAGGCAAACAGAGTCTTTCCTAGGGAGGGAAAAAAAGAGTTTTGAACATTCATTTTTTTAGTAGTGTAGTAAGACTTTAGTTAGAATCAGACTTTTGAAACATGTTTTCTGTGAGAGTTCAAGCAAAAGATAGAGTTCTAAATTTTCTATCATAAAGTAAAATGTGCTTAAATTCCTAATTTACACAAAGAAAACAAGATAGAAGTTGGTCTTGTCTAACATGATGTTACTTTACACATGAACTTCTTTCTCTAAATAAAACATTCATAAACTAATAGGTTAGTACTGCGCTCACTACTCCATTAATGCTGTCTTACAGCTTCCCCTAAAGCTTCTGGTCACTAAAATTACTCTGGTAAAAATCACAGATACCTTCTTAAATGTCAAATGCTTGGATGGCTACTTGACTGCTTCATCATAGCAGCCCTTTAACAATGTGTTCCTTAGAACCTTACCTCTTTCTTGTCTTCTATGACACCACTCTTTTTTTACTTCAACTTTTCTGACAGCAACTGTGCATCAGCTTTTATTAGTCTTCACTAATCCTCTTCTAATATCCTGACCATTTCCAGTAATTCTGTCTACTTTTTCTTGTTTCACACCATATCCTCTAGTTGGTAGCTTCATAGTTTTAATGATCCCTTTCATCCTGATGACTTACAAATTTGTATTTTTTCCCAAGGACTCTCTATTGAGCAAATGCCAATAGAACATAGCCAGTTGATATATCCAACAGACATCAAAATCAATGTGTCTAAAGCAGAACTATTTGTTTTACTAATTTAGCCTATCCTATATTTTAGTAGTAATATACTGACAGAATTTTCACTCAGTAATACACTATTCAATGTCCATTAATGTAAATGTGGGAATCATAAAAGTCTTTTCTTTTAGTCTTATTACTATAACCTATTCATCAAATACTACTGATGATAGTCTTAAATAATTTTGAAAAAGTATATCCTTGTCTCCATTTTAACTACCACATTTTTGCTCATTTATTCAAATAACCACTAAAGTGTAAGTATTAGAAAAGAAAAAAAAAAGGTTTCAAATCTATTACTTTAGCTTCTACCTTAGAACTAGAAAATGAGCAAATTAAACCAATCCCAAACAGAAAGAAGGAAATGAGGATAGGAAGGAAAAAGAACAAAGTGAAAAAACAGAAAACAATTTTTAAAAAAATCAATGAATCAAAAATTAGTTCATTGAGAAGAATTTAAAAGTTAACATGCTTCTAGTTAAGTCAATCAGGAAAAAGAGGAAATAAACAAATTACTAATGTCAGGGATAATAGAATTGACACTGTAAGATACTTTAAAAATACTAAAACAATAGCAAGGAAATAATATAAACAATGTTAAGGTAGTAAATTTGATAAACCAGAAGAAAGATACATTCTTACCAAGACTCATGCAAGAACAAACAGATAATTAGAATGCCCCTGTATCTGTTAAATCTTTTGTGTGTTTAGGGCTGGGGATCAAATCCACGGTTTCACTGTGCTAGGGAAGTGCTGTACCTCTGAGCTATATTTAAATTGTAGTTTGAAGTCTTCCCAGAAAGAAAACCCTTGATTTAGATGAGTTATTAATAAACTTGATTAAATAATTAGAAAAGAAATAATATTGTGTCCAAGTTATTAAGAAAAGTGAAGAGGAAGGAATATACACACGCCATTAGGTCAACATTACCTTTTTACACATATGCAAAGGCATTTAAAGAAAACTAAGATGGGTGTGATGGCCCATGTCTAAAATTCAAGCTATTTTGGAGACTGTGGCAAGAGGACTAAAAATCTGAGGGCAGCTTGAGCGATTTAGCAAATAAAATAAAGTAAAATAAAATAAAATGAGTTCAGCAGCCCCCAGGTTTATGCTCCATGACAAGAAAGGACAAGGGAGGGGAAAGGAGGGAAAACAGAAAAGGAAAAGGAAGGAGGGGAAAAAACAAGAAACCTAAAAACTAGAGTTCTCCTAAAACATAAATGGAAAAAAATCTAAACTAAATTTTAACAAACTGATTTCAATGACATAAAAGCAGTAACAGGAACAACAAAATCTATCATGACCAAGAGGAATTTATTTAACTCAGGAATTCAACACCTAGCTAACATTCGAAAATAAATCAATGTAATTCATAATATTAACAAACTTAAAAAAAATAACTGTGTCACATCAATTACTACATAAAAGGATTCAATGGAATGCAACTTCCATTTCGGATAAGAAACTGAACAGGGACTGGAGATTTAGCTCAGCGGCACAAGTGCTTGCATGGCAAGTGCAAGGTGGTAAATTCAATCCCCGATACAAAAGAGAGAGAGCGAGAGAGAGTGAGAGAGAGCGAGAGAGCGCGAGAGAGAGAGAGAGAGAGAGAGAGAGAGAGAGAGAGAGAGAGAGAGAAATTGAACAAACTAGGAGTACAAGGAAACTCCCTCAACCTGATACAGGTCATCTATAGCAGATGCACAACTAGTATCATATTTACAGGTGAACACTGAAATTTTCCTCCAAAAAAAATCAGGTCTAAGGCAAAGATATTTATTCTCACCATCCCTACTCAATATTATACTGGGATATCTGGCAAGGGCAACTAGGCACAATAAATAAGTAAGACATTCAAGTCAGAAAGAAAGAAAAAAAACGGTTTCTATTTACAGAAAACATGAGAATCCATGTAGAATATTCTACAAAATCTGCAAAAAGCTCCTAGAACTGATAAGTTTAGCAAGACTGTAAGGTATAGATCAATATCTAAACATTAACTGTATTTCCGTGTATTAGAAATAAAGCATCAGATATTAAATTAAAACTATGCATAAACACAACATGCAAAATACAAAAATATGAAATACTTAGGAATAAATATGCAAAATTTATATAGTGAAAACTATAAAACATTGCTGAGGTAATTAAAGAAGTCCAAGTAAGTATATATTTTGTTCTAGAAGGGAAGACGCAGTATTATGATATAATCTTGCTTATTATTTTTCTATAAACTCAACAGAGTTTCTATAATAATATAAACTGTTTTTATTCTTTTTCTGTAGACAATGACAAATTACTCTACATTTATATGGAAATTCAAAGGACCGAAAATAGCCAAAAAGCTTTAAGAAATAACAACTTTAGAGAGCTGCTATTACTTGATTTCAAAATCTACAATAAGCAAGATAATGACTTACCAATGTAAAAATCAGAAAAAAGTATCAGTGGAACAAATTAAATAATGCAGAAATAGGCCCACAGATACATGGACAAATGTTTTTTTATGCAGATACAAAGGCAGATAAATATTAAAAGAATGGGCTTGTAAATTTTAGCTAGACAAGGAGGTGAATGAACAGCTGCAATCCCAACTAGGCAGGAGGCAGGAGGATAGCAAGCTTGAGACCAACCAGGGCAATTCAGTGAGACCCTGATTCAAATTTTTATAAAGGAGGTTGGGGGAGCTGTGGATGTAGATCAGTGGCACAACACCCTTGGGTTCAATCTCCAGTACAGCAAACAACAGCAACAGCAACAATAAAAAATAGCTGAGGGAAAGATGTTATCCATAAAAAAAAACATTGGAAAACTCTTCAAATTCCAAAACAGCTATCTCCACAAAACCATAGTTGATATCATACTAAAAGATAAAAGACTAAAGTCTTTCCCGAACATCAAGAAATAAGACAAGATGTCCACTGGCACCACTTATATTCAAATTTTAATAATAGAAATTGTAGTCAGGACAATTGGGCAAGGAGAAACAAAAAATATGCAGACTGAAAGGAAAAAACTGTATTTGTAGATAACATGATTTTGTATAGAGAAAATCCTAATGCATACAAACACAAAGGAACTATTAGAATAAATGAGTTCAACAAGCTCACAAAATAAAAGTTCAATAGAAGAAACTCAGTTGTATCTATCTAGTAGCAATCAATACAAAATTTGAAAGTTAAATTAAGGGCCTAAGGTTTAGCTCAGCAGTGTAAGTGCCTCCTTGACAAATGCTAGGTTGTGAGTTCGACCCCCAGTAGCAAAAAAAAAAAAAGAAAAAAAGAAAGAAAGAAAATTGTATCTGGGGATGGGGATTTAATTCAGCAGCATACACACCTGCCTGGCACGTACAAAGTCATGAGTTTGATCCCCAGTACCAAAAAAAGAACATAAAATTAAGAAAATATTTACTCTAGCTTAAAAAAGAATAAAATATTAAGGGCTTAATTTAACAAAAGCAGCAAAAGACATACGTTGAAAACTACAAAACATTATTGGGATTAATGTTTAAAAATTTACATAATGGAAAGATATTTCATGCTTATGGATGTCAATATTCCCTAAATTTTTCTGCAGATTCAATTCACTCCCTAACAAAATTCCAGCTGGCTGTTTTGCAGAATTTGACAAGTTAATACTCAAATTGATAGAAAAATGCAATAAAGTCAAAATAACCTTAAAATGGAAGAAAACCAGGGGAAATGTAAAACATACTAGCCTGGCTTCAAACATGCTACAAAACTACAGCAAGCAAAACAATATGGCAACTTGCATTAGGACATCAACAGGAAAAAAAAACTGAGAGTCAAGAAATGAAGCCTTATGTTTATGGCAATTAATTTTTGACAAGGGTGCCAAGACAATTTAGTAATAAAAATCCTCATCAAAACTTGGAAAGCTATATATACATGTGTAAAAAAATGAATTTGGAACCCTACCTCACACCAAAAGTGAATTAAAAAGGATCATAAGCCTTACTACAAACACAAAAACTAAAAAATTTTTAGAAAAAAGGTATAATATATATAATAAAATATACAGGCAAAATATATGAATGATTTATGACCTTACATTATACAGTATTTTCTTACATGTAACATCAAAATCATAAGCAACAGAAGAAAAAAGAGAGTAAACTGCATCTAATCAAATTTAAACTTTTTGTGCTATAGTGACAAGAAATGTGGTTGTGAGTGTAGCTCAGTGGTACAGCATTTGTCAAGAATGCATGAGGTCATGGGTTTCATCCCCAGCACCACAAACAAATAACAACAACAACAACAACAACAAAAGAACCAAGAATGTGAAAAGACAACACACAGTAGAAAATATTTCCAAGTCATATACCTCAGAAGTACCTTGCACATGAAATAAGTAAAGAATTCCTACTACTCCATAAAAAATTCAATAAGCCCTGACTTATATAAAACATGTGAGTTGTGAACTTTAACAAATATCTCACATTACAAACATTCCTAGATGTGAACAAATCACAGAAGGAGCACTTTATGTTTGCTGGACATTGTCACAGTTACACTGCTGTGTGCTTACTATATAGTATGACAGTGCTCACAGTCCAGGATGTCCAGAAGCAAGAGGAAAAACAGTGATGATGTGGAGGGAACTGCTAGGAAGTGCAAAGTGATGTGCTCTCTTTATCTGTGTCAAAGGCATATACGACTCACTTCATCAGACTTGTGAAGTGGAATGCATTCCTAAATTGGGGACTTACAGTAATATAATTAATAAGTGCATACAGGATTTGAATAGACATTTTTTCCCAAATGAATACATATAGTCAATAACCACATGAATAATGTTTAACATCATTCACTAGTATGTAAGTGCAAATTGAAACCACCACTTTTCACCTGCTGGAATGGCTAGAATCAGAAAGGCAGGAAGTAACTGTTGTTCTAGAAGATTTGGAGAAATCAGAGCCCTGACACATTGCTGATGGGGATGTAAAATGCTGTAGCCACTGTGGAAAACATTTTGTCAGTTCCTCAAAAAGATAAGCAGAATTACTACATGAGCTAGCAATTCCACTCCTAAGTATATAACCAAGAAAATTGAAAACAAGTGTTCAAATAAAATCTTATTCACAAATTTCACTTCAACATTATTCATAATAAATAATCAGCGGGACCAAACTAAATGTCTACCAACTGATAAACAAAATGTGGTATATGCATAAGATGGAATATCACTTAGCCATAGTAAGAAATGAACTACTAATTTGGCTACAACATGGATGAACCCTGAAAATAGTATAGTCAGTGAAGGAAGCAAACACAAGACTCCATATTACATGATTTTATTATATGTAAAATCCAGAAAAAGCAAATTCATGACACGGACTAAGGAAGGTCTGCCAGTGGGTAAGAGGTTTCTTTCAAGGGTAACAAAAAATGCTGCTTTTAAAGATTACTGTGTCTTGCCCGTCTTTATGACTATATTAAAAATCATTTAATTATACACTTTAAATAAGTGAATATTATGAAATATTAATTATATTTCAATAAATATGTTTTAAAAATTAATTCATGAACCCAATCTCAGTTTAAAAACAAAACCAGAACTGTACCTATCACCATATATAAAGATTAACCCCAAACTGATAATACAGTCAGATGTAAAATCTATAATTATAAAACTTCCTGAAGTAAACATATGAAATCTCTGTGACTCTGAATTGTGCAAAGGTTTGACACAAAAGATAATTCACTTAACAAATCCATGTCAAAAACTTTAACTGCCACTTTTTGAAAGCCAATCTAAAAAGAAGTAAAAAATCCAAAGACTAGTATACAATATTTGTGAATCAAACATCTAATAAAGAAACTTATCCATGATTTCTAAAGAAATTTCAGACTTAATCCTAAGAAAACAAATGACCCAATTAAAAAACAGAAGATTAAAAAATACACTGCAATAAAACAGTTATGCAGATGGCAAGGAAACCCTAGGAAAGAAGTAAACCTCAGGAAAGATTATCAACATCATTAATTACCAGAGATATGCAAATTAAAGCTACATTAGCAAGTCAATATATACTGATTACAATGACTAAAATTTTAAAAAGATTGACTATACTGAACTAGTGAAGAGGGAGAGGAGATGAACTCTCATACACCACTGATAGCAATTTAAAATAATACAATTATATTGGAAAATAATTTTGTACTTTCTTAAAATGCTAGGCATGTATCTATAACACATTCCAGTTATTCAACAGCTAAGCATTTAATCAAAATTAAGTATATATATATATATATATATATATATATATATATATATATAGGTATATATCCATCAAAGATCTGTACATATCCTTTTTACTTTTAGTACTCCCTAAAACTGAAAACAACCTCTAAAATGTCTATCAAAGACCATTTGGTCAAAAAATTGTGTGCTACCACACAGAAATAAAATAATTATCTATTTATACACATAATAACACAAACTAGTCTTAATTATGCTAAGTGAAAAGTCAGAAAAATCAATTTTAATTTTTCAGATATTATACTACTAAGATTTCCAATTTGATATTTTCAATAAAGTTTGAAATACTGTCAGTCTGGTACAGCCTAATATTCCAGTCAAAGTCTACATACAAATTTACAAAGGAGTTTAAATATGGAACAGTGTATCATTTTACTTCTAAGAAACTCAAGCAAATGCATACTAATTTATAATGGTAGGAAGCAGATTACCAGTTGCCTGGGAAAGGAAGATTTGTAGGACACAAGAAAACTATGGAGAAAAATGGATATATTTGTTCTGGGAAAGGAAGATTTGTAGGACACAAGAAAACTATGGAGAAAAATGGATATATTTGTTACTTCAATTGTTGTGACAATTTCACAATGTATGTATGTATTAAAACCTATCAGGATTAGCAACATGGATTAGTGGTAGAGTGCTCGTCTAGCATGCATGAGGCCCTACGTTCAAGCCCCAACACCCTCCCAAAATCCAGATCTTACTGTATGTCAATTATAGCTAAAGCTATTATGAATTAGAAAATATCTTATAACAAAAATAATTAAATAAAAAGACCATATATTACTACTTTTGAGTTTATGGAAAACAAATTGAAATAAAAATAAAACTAAAATGGAAACAGCAAAACAAGTACAATGTCATAGTAGCCAGGAAAAATGAACTTTCTCAAATTTTCTATTTACAATACTACTTTAATCACTAATTTTATAATACTGTAATTGTCATGTGAAATATAAGCCAATTCTTACAAATTTCAAAGTTTGTCAATTGAAGATATTATAATATGCTTCTAAGATTTCCAATTTGGCATGTTTAATAAAGTTTAAAATGCTGCTCTTCTGATGCAGTATCATCTTCCACTCAAAGTCTCTCCATGAATTTACAAAGGAACTTAAATACCCTCATTGCAAAAAAAAAAAACAAAAACAAACAAAAAAAACGATAGTAGCAATAGCATCACAGCTAAGCAATAGAAATGGCTACTAACTTATGTTCAGTCAGCAATGTACATGATTAGTAAATTTTTCCATACAGGTAGCTGTTTTAGAAATGAATTCAAAATAGCTTTAAACATTTATTAGATAGCTGCTTCAAGCTACCTTCAAGCAGCTATCTATTGGAGCTTACTTAAGAGGGTATCAAGAAAAGGTATTAGTTTTCATATTCAGAAAACATGACTCATTGCTGTTGTGAAAACTTGAACTTTCATGTAACAAATTAATATTTAAATGACCATTTTGTTAGGTAAATAATTACCTGTGAGACACCCAGCTTTTTACAAGCATCAAGAAAATTTTCTACATTTCTTCGACATTTTGCCATGCTCAGCTTGGGCTGTAAAGAGGGAAAACATGCATTTTCAAGCATTTTAATATAGAAATTAACTAAAAATGAAAATGAATTTATTGAAGTATATTATTTAACATTTTAAGAAGCTATATTTTCCTTTGGAGAACAGACAAACAATGGACATAACTTACCACTGCTGGTGATGGTACATGAATACTAGCTACAGAGCGTGGCCTTATATGATTTGCTAAATGGCAAAGAACAACGCCATCCATCAGTGCAGCTCCAATGTCATCAGGCAAAATTACTTTTAACCTGGATTCAAGATTCTACAAAGAAATGAGTGTAAATCACAGATATTCTACCTAAATATATGTCATATACTTATATTGCTAACTTTTTTGGGGGCAGTTACCAAGGATTGAACTCAAGACCTTGCGCTTGCCAGGCAGGAGCTTATGCCAATGAGCTAAATCCCTGGCCCTGATAATGGGTCAAATAAATAAATAATTGTACTTTATCAATTTTCCAAGCCAAAACAATTTCTAGAAAGCAGATCTGAAAGGTCAATCTGACTTACATTCCGAAGTTGTCGTATTTGCTCTCGTTCTTCTCGTAAATGTTCCATCTTTCTTCTCATTGTAAATCCTGGATCTGCTGCCACATATTCCTGGCGAGATGAGCGGCTAAAAGCTTTATAAAAACAGACATTTTCTAACTCATTACAAAGCTAGTAAAAGGAAAAGATTGATGGAGAAAGGAATAATGGAATCAGTACAAAACTGCATAAAACACTAATACTTATTAATATGGTCTAAGTATTTTTTCTAGTATATATTTGAATTCTATATAGTTGAAAGCAACAGGAAACACAAATGTATTGATTTTTACCACCTACACATGTTCTTATTTATACATATGGTATTAAAAACTCACGACCCAGGCACAAAATTATTATTGAGCATGTCAATTGTTTATTTTAAAGAAGAAATTATTTTTGAATGTCAGTATAGCTATTTAGGAATTAAAAACTATAATTCAATATTTTGCCAAGGAACATGGGTCCATTTTCTTTTGGGCTTGCCAAATGCGAAGAGATACCTTTTTAAAACCAAAAAAAAAAAAGAGTTCTATAATTTCAAACAGTGGTTGGTCTGCTGGCGATGGTCATCCCAACAGCAATCACAAAACAGTAGAACTAAGACTAGCAAATCTAAGCAAAATCCAAGGTTTTAGGAGCTTCAAGGTAAAGAGGAAGAAAGAAATGGAAATAGGAATTAGAAACACAAATAAGGTTAATGGAGAGTTGCTTCTAGGAGAAGGGAAAGAATCTATGTATACATAAAACCATGGAATCAATGGCATTTAAGTTAAGAAACTTCAGTTTTAAACAAAAATAAATTTTATTCAAAAATCTGTATTTACCTGATCTAGGCTTCAATCCAAAGGGACCATGTGAAAAAGCATCAGTTCTGTCATATTCCTAAAAAGAAAAGAAATAAAATTCTTTCAAAATAATCAAGGTAGATATACATATCCAAACCAATTTTGAGTGACCTTTTTTATGATTAGTGGAACAAAGAAGGGCAATTGCATTTCAGTTTAAGTTGATAATATGCCACTTTAAAAAAGTCAACACATAGACTCGGCCTGGTGGTGCACACCTATAATCCCAGCATTTGGGAGGCTCAGGCAAGAGGACAGCCGTGAATATGGGGCCATACTGGGCTACATACTAAATTCCAGACCAGCCTGAACCTATGTAGTCAATAAATATTTGCTAACTGACCTGACTTTGCCTTTAAATATTTCTCTCTCACAGTATGAAGAAAATGAAAAGATCATTAGCAAAGTGTATAAAATAGATTTTTTTTTGGGGGGGGAAACAAGACTAAAGTCTCTAAAAGTAATGAAATACAATATTCTATACTTACAGATTTATAAATTTACCAACACTCACTTCTTAATCTACTGTTGACTTGATACTTAACATAGTAGTAATCCAAGGTCAATCTATACATTTATATTAAAAGGGGTTATACAATAATAGATCATGATACCTTATTATCTTCTATCTGAATGCACATTATTTCAAAGTCCTTTCACATTATGGAAGGTTATGTGTGATATGAAATAAATCTGAACTTGGGAATCAGAAATGTTAGGCTATGTCTTGAGCAAAACATTTAATTTTTCTGCAATTGATTCTTCACTTTTCAAATGGGATTATGGTGAAGATTAAATGAGATAATTAAATGAAAGTTCTTTGTCAACTGTAAAGTGATAAAATAATGTAATCTTAGCAGCATCTTATTCAATCTGTGAAACAACTCTGTTAAATAGGTAAGACCTAGGCTGTAGCCATTTTTCTGTTACTTTTTGTTGATTGGGCTCTTTGGGAAAATTATTTGTTGCTTCAGCTGTAAAATGATGAAGATGAAAAAGTCATGGAACTACTTTTTGTTCAAATGTAAGGGCAAGCAAATTGTTAAAAGTACTACACAAATTTTTTTGTTTTTATTTTTTACCATTTTTTCACATGAAACTTAAGCAATCAGAATTCTGGAGTATCTGAATCTTCTACTAATGAACAAGTGATATGTAGTTCAAGTTGGATGCTAGTTAAACTATGAAAACACATGCCCATCACCCTATCCACCCATACCTTTACAGTTTCTTTTCATTTTTTTGGTTAGTTATGAATTCTTATAAAAAATTTTTGCTTATCTGAATGTAAACAAAAATGTATTATGAAAGCAACATAAATTATATGAGAAAGTTGGCACTAATACTCTTTTCTGTAAATATAAACTGTAAAATCTTTAAAGAACTAGGCAAACAAGTAGTAGTACTTATATATTTATACTTGTTATAAATCAAAGAAAAGATTTACAGAAACATGTGACCAAGACAAATTTTGGGATATTTTAATTTATTTTCTAAAAGCATGTATAATATTTTACCTTCCAGATAATTCAGAAAACTCATACCCAACAAATCTATATAAATGTTTTATAAAGCAAATCATACAAAACAATAGTGAAAGAATCCTGACTTTCTAAGAAATTAATGACATTTAACATATAGTAAAATATTATGTACAAGATAATATCTTCACTATATAACTACAAAGTTATACAGTGTATTTGGGCTATCTGAACATTTAGATAAGTCTTGAATTCAGCAAATGAATGCATAATAATTTATTTACTAATGCCAGTTCATTTAACAATATACATAAGATAATCCGAAGTACAGAGATACTGCTTAGAATGTTTTAAATTTAAATATTTTGCTGTAAAGCCAGAGGTTAAAGTAAATTAGAAGAATTAGTCATTTAAAATACCAGAGTATTTGATCAATCAAAATTTTACATGCTGTGACTTTCATATACTGGTTCTTCCCATATGCGCTGCCTCCTAAGATGCCAGGAAATGTGTAACCTCCTGTCGATAGGAACAACCCACTACAGGGATGTTTCTCGTGGAAAAAGGAAATTTCTCTTGCATTGCTTTCAGACCTTACTGGTTACAAGGAAAACCAAAGGCCATTGTACAATGCTAAAGTGCCTTTTCTTTTTTTTTTTCTTTTTGGTACTGGGGATCGAACTCATAACCTCGTACTTGCAAGGCAGGCTCTTATGCCACTGAGCTAAATCCCCAGCCCTAAAGTGCCTTTTCAAATTAAAACTTGAAAGCCATTGTGAAGATTCAACATATATTTTAAAATATCCCTGTTCATGAACTTGATTCTTTCTATGGTTTTGGTAGCAAACTGAGTTGGACAAGAACCAAATCAAATTCAATGGTCAGATTCAATATTAATCTTCTGGAGAAATTTGATTTGGTTCTCATCCAGTTCGGTTTAGGATCAGAATTATGGAGAGAACTGAGTTTGTGAACTGAGGAACCAGTGTATAGCTAAATTAGAAAGCAAACATTTCATAGCGCTTTCTTTTTGTGATCTATAGAGACTTTCCACCTAAAATCACAAACAAGGGATATTTAACATGAATATTCACATAAAAATGATATCATTAAAATCTTTCATAAAGGTTTGTATACCCTAACCTACCATGGATTCTACAATAGAAGTAAATAAGTTACTTGTTAAAAAAAAAAGATGACTGTAGAGAAGAGGCAAGGAAGGACCCTACATAAAGCACAGAAGACATATAAAAACATACAAACACACAAAACATACAAAATAGAACTTGTACCTCAGAGGATACTGGAGATTGTGGTGACATATTAGCATTGTCACTGTCTTGCTAAAATATAAAAATAAAAAAAATGAAAGATGAAATTAAAATAGAAAATGATGATTTAGACATACTGCAAAAGGAAAACTGAAAATTGTTTTGACCAATTACTAATGAAAGGAATCTAGAATATACTTGTAGCATTCTGGAACTCAAAATGTGATTTGTGAAGCAACAGCATAGGCATCTTGGCCTCAACCAAAAATCACAATCTATATAAGATATTGAAGTGATCTTTAAGTATTTTAAAATTTGAGAAATGCTGTCTATACATAGTAGTGATGATGTGCTATAATTTGAGGCAAGTAAGTGAAAGGATGAAAAATTTCCATCACCCCAGTAAGGACTTTTATCAGGAAAATCAAGTGAATCAATATAAGCTTAGAAAAAATTAGAAAGAATTTACTTGAAAAACATTAAATGAACCATAATTTTTAATGACTATTCTGCCAATCAAATACAAAAACCTTGAGACTTAACCTGGAATATGCACACCATATCAAACATTTATTCATTCCACATATAATTATTGGCCACCCACTTATACTATGTAAGATATGGAGAATATTGAAATTTAGTAAAATATCACACTTTAAGAATCTCAGACCTGAGAAAACAGACCCATGTGTACTGACAAAACATTCTCACTCTTATGGCATAGAATGAGGGACAGAAAAAACATTGCAAGAAGATGGAGGAGGTAGTGGGGGAATATGAAAAAAGCAAGTTTCTTAAGGAAGTAAAACCTTAAGTAAAAGCTGGGCATAGTAGTGTGTGCGAATACTCCCAAGTTACTCCAGAGGTTGAGGCAGAAGAATTGCTTGAGCCCAGGAATTTGAGGGACAGCACAGTCTAAGTGTTTACCAGAAAAAGATGGATGTGAGAGGATAATAACAAAGACATAAAAGCAGTAACTAGAAAGATGAAGACAGAAAGAAAATCTCTGAGTAGATATTTATTACAGAGAATAAGGCAAAGGAGGGCAACGTGTGAGTTGATGCTGATGTGCTAAGCAAGGCCTTGATATATATTTTTTACCTTTTAAGTTATGGGGAGAAATTGAAGATTTCTGAGCAAGTCAATGGCCCAATTATATTTGTGTTTTTTGAAGCTTTTCTGATTGCAGTGAGAATGGGCCAGAGAAAGGGAGAAAAGTAAAGAACCTACTGCAGTAATCCAGGCAAAAAATGATGAGGGCCACCATGGAAAGGAAGGTAGACTATGTATGCAAAATATTTTATTTATTTATTTTTGATACCGGGGATCAAACTTAGAACCTCGTGTTTGCCAGGCAGGTGATTATACCACTGAGCTAAATCCCTAGCTCTTGCAAAATATTTTAGTAACAAAAACATACACATATATATTAGTACCAGTAAGTAAACAAATAAATTGGTAGGTCTTTGTGACAGATTAGATATTGAGACAGACAACAAAAATAGGTATAATGGGACAAGAGTAGCAGCCAATTTGAACACTAGCTTGGTGTTCAGTAAATGTTTTCTATAAAAGGCTAGAGTAAATATTTTCAGTTTTGTGGTCCATATGGTCTTTTTGGTAACTACTCAACTCTGCTATTGTAATACAAAAGCAATCATTGGTATGGCTCTTTCCCAATAAAACTTTGTTAATGAACCCAGCCAGAGGGATAGATTTGGCCCTGGATCTTTGTTGGAGACCACTACTCAGTGGCTCTGAGCAGGATTTAAATTTAACTAATTCGCTTTCTATGTTTATCTGTGAGTTTGTCCCAGGCCTTGGCCCCTTGCCTGGCGACAGGAGCTGATTCATAATAAGTGAATCACTGGTCCTGGCTGAGGCCTGTAGTGGCCTGTGAGGCCAGAGATACCAGCTGTGGACACTTGGCTCAAACATCAATTAAGTAGATAGAGACTGCAGCTGCAGGAATTACTCCTACAGTCTCACTCCTACCATGTCTTCATGATAAGACAGTGCTACTGAATTGACTTGATTCATTACTTGGAGATGTCCTTGAAATGACTCCCAGGGTCCTGCTCATTGCCTGCACTTTTCTGTTTCCCTGTCCCTTGTTGATGGACCAAATAAAGTGGGCAGTCCAGAGAAGTCTTTGTCTTAGCCCTCAGAGTCTTGAGCTCAATTAAAAGGTTTTGACCCTCCTGGAGCCCTAAAATCATATCAATTGTCTCGTTTTATTTAGACCTCCTCCATACACTCGTTTGAGAGATCAGGGATCTAGCTCAGGACCTGATAGACCATAGATCACCAGCTCCCACTTTAGTGAGATGATAGATAGTGAATCCACCAACACAGGTTTCAACTTTGACTACACATTAAACTTCAATAAGAAATTCTAAACAGTTTATTGTCCAGACCATTTGACATTATTCCTGGGCCAGCTAAATCTGAGAATGAGATACAGGCACCATTATTCTTTAAACCTCACAGGTGATCTTAAAACACAGCTAAGTTTGAAAAGCATTGTACAAACTGAATAAGTCTGTTTAGAGTAAAAAAAAAAGAACAAACAAATGAATATACTGAGCCCTAGGTAGGTGTATGAGATATATCCAGCAGAGATTCTAAGTAGGTAGAAGATGGATATAAGATTACAAAGGCCTGAGGCTCAGGGGAGAAGCCTGGACTAGAAATAAAATTGAGAGGTAGCAGTAGTTACACAAATGTTATTCACTGAAATCTTGCCAAGCTAAGTCACCCTAGAGATAACACAGTGGGCCATCATTTGTAGAACACTTATCTTTAAGGGAAAAAATGAGATTTGCAGATCTAGTGCAGTGGAAAACTAGGGTCAAGTATACAGGAATTGACTGTGTTCACAGGCTAGGTAAGGCCTGGCATGGTGATGCACACCTGTAATCTCAGCACTTGGTAGGCTAAGGCAGGAGGATTGCCGTGAGTACAAGGACAGCCTGGGCTACAAAGTGAGTTTAAGGCTAACCTGAACTACATAATGACAAAAAATACCAAAAAAAAAAAACACCCCTAGGGAAATATTACCAAGCATATCCATACAAACAATGTCATTTAGGCTTAATCATAGATACCAACAGTAAAAAGACAGACAGCTTTGTCATAACTGTCAATTTTTTTATCCCAGGAAACTCTACTGGGACAAAGCATATGGAGAAATATTGGCATTTGAGCTGTGGAAAAAGAAATCATCTTGCTCAACTCATTATTTTTGCATGATTTTATTTCCTAAAAATAAAGGCATTTTTAGAAACCCTGCAAAGTATCCTACATCAAACTAACTACCAATTTCCTCAACCAAAAATATACAAAACTTAGATATTTATAGTGATAAGAATGTATCACTTCAACAATGAAACTCTGCTGTACAGTTTAATCTGGCACAATAGAAAAGTTTATGGTAATGTATCAACTCTACATCTAATTAAAAAATTTAAAATACTGTACAGAATATGTGCAAGGAAATTCTAAAAAGAGTTCCTAAAATGTATCAACAGACTACCATGGTGATTTAAGAAGTTAAAAGATGGGAAAAGGTAGTAAATTTAAATTCATGGATTATAGGTCTATGACAAATGATAATAAAATTGTAAAACTAATCTATTAAAAATTCTCTCCTACAGGAAATATAGAAATTACATTATTAGTTTAACAATTGCATGATAATGCCCAGAAGTTTTTATTCTTAGAGAAACCCATACACTAAATCCATAATAGTGACACTAAAATATGGATTATATTTAACTGATTGAGCCAACTTAACACAAAAAAGCAAACATTTCAAGTGATAATTAATATTACCATCTTTTTCTTACCTCATCATTTCCATTGCCACTTGAACTCTTCCTCATTGATTTGTACTGAAAAATATTTAAAACACATACTTTATTTTTTTCAACATTGTCTACTAGCAAAGTACATGCGAAGTTTATTCATATTTTGGTAACTTTATTAAACTACTTGATATCAAACTTAAGTATGTAGCCAGTTGAAATAGTTCTACTGCTAACACACACAATGCTTTCTATATACAAGGCACTGTTTAAAATACTTTTTTTTTAAAATTGGTACCAGGGATCGAACTCACGACTGCATGCTTGCAAGGCAGGCACTTATACCGCTGATCTAAATCCCCAGCCCTGTTTAAAATACTTTCAACATACCAAGTAACATTTCCTTCCTAATCAAATCACACTTCCCATTCTTTCAGGTTTGCAACCTACAGGTTGCATTAGAGACTTCTTTCTTAATTCACTGTACCAGTGTGTCATCAAGTCACAATCTCTCTCTGACTTACCTCTTCTGAATTCTTAAAGCTATCATCCTATCCCAGACTCTTATGATCTCTCAGGTGGTACGTAATCTCACTTTTCTAAGATGTCATCTATTATTAGGAAATCTGATTTCAGATTTTAAAAGAATACTATGTTAAGCATAAATACTGACTATATAATAACAGTGATAATGATAATAGCTAGCACAATATTGCTGACTAGACACCAGTATTAATTCAAGTGCTTTATAGATATTAATGATTTAATTTACATAACAATCCTATGAGGTAGTACTATTAACCTTGCTTCACAATGACATACAAAGGTAATGTGCTTAATATAAAAAAATACTAGCATGTGCCAAAAAGCTTCTTAAAATCAAATAAACACAGTGTGATAACTACCACATTTCTGATTCCTTCCTACTGGAAATGATCCTGTGAATCAGTGGTAGATTGTGCTTCTGCTTTCAACTTACGACTGTCCTACTGAAAATCTTGCTAATTTTTAGATTATATCCAAAACTTTTCACCTTGTATTCAAGGTTTTCTTTAATGGCCCCCTTTATTTATGCAGCACTATCTTCCATATTTCTTGGAAAAATAATCTACCTGATAATCACTAACTGAGGAGTAAACTGTGATAGAATTAGGAATATAAGACATGTTCCTTTATTGTCTTTCCTTTGACAACTGTAGTTAAACTTTCCATCTGATCCCAGACACAGCTTCAGTATACTTTCAATCCAGTGTTCCAGAAAGCCACAGAGTGAAGTGTGAGCAAAAAACAAAAAACAAAACAAAAAACAAAAAGAAAACAAAAGTAACTAGTTTGCCATCCCTAGCAAGATACTTGGTGAAGTAAATTATTTTTGGTTTTATTCTACTCTGATGAAGCAGTGACATTTGAGTGAATAATATACCAATATTTATTAAATGATTACACTGCTCCCAGTGCTATTTTAAGTACTGCATGCTATTAGTTATTAAATAATTTAAAAGTTATTAAAGTCTTACAAGGGAAAGTACTATTGGACCCATTTATAGGTTGAAAAAGTAATAATAAAATCAGCAAGATTACATGATTTGCCAGAGTCACATAGTAAGTATTCAAGTAAGGACTAAGAGCTAAGTGATATGACTCTAAAAGCTCAAGCACTATGCTATACCTTTATGTCTAAATCTCGAATGATTACTAGGAATAAAAGGGCTAATAAGCATTTTCAGAAGGGGGAAGCACAAAGAAATAAAATAGCACACCTATGTGGAAAACAAAGAGTATGTAAGTGAAGCTGGTGAGGAGAGTGAATTGTGGTAGGTAAGGAAATGTAGAAAAGCAGTAAGAAATGGTCCATGAAATTTTGAGAACCCCAAATTTTATCTTATTGGTAATAGAGAGCCAATAAAGAAAGCATAGAGGGTCAGGGGTTGATCCAAGGGATTGGTGAAAGGGGAACTATTAAGAGTATATTACATCCCCGGCACCAAAAAAAAAAAAAAGTATATTACAGGCGTCCAGACAAGAAGCATAAGTGTTCCAGCAAAGATAAAGGCAATAGAGACAGAGGTGGAGAGGAAAAAGAATACATATTCTTAGTAGTGACAGTGACTAGGATAATCTTATTGCAAGCTTGATTGGATTATAAGATTCCTACAGAGGTAGTTTGATTGTATTAATCTCTTCAATGAATTAAAGTACTGATCATTTAAAGCTGAGAGAGCTATTGGGAGGTGGACCAACTGGGATCATGCCTTTGAAGGGTGTTATCTTTCCTCTGGCTTATTTGTGCTCTCTCTGCCTCTTGAGTGCCACGAATTAAGCAGTTTTCCTATGCCATGCTCTCCAACCATGAATTATTTTTTTATTTTTTATTTTAAAGAGTAAAACAAAAGAGGACATATCTAAGCAGATCAGAACAGAACAATGTAAGCAAAAGAGCATGTCACAAAAAGATAATTGAATATTAACAGTAGATATCATAATGTCTCTTTCTTTGAAATGGTTGAGCTTAGCTTTACACACAATAATATCAAACATAACAAAATAGAATAAAACAACTCAAGAGAATGGAAGTATTGCAAGGCATTCTGAACCAAATAACCAAAGATGAACAATGGCTGCTATTTAATGTCATTTTCCATAAAAATTTTGTTTTTACTCTCATACATATTAAAATCCAATAAGACACAACGTGATAGAACAAATGGTAACAGAAAAAAAAGAGCATGGTAGGACTTCAGAGAAAGATGATATTAAATAAACAATGGCTGCCATATTGTCTTGTTTTCAAGCTAACTATTCATATGATCACATTATTAAGACCAAACAAAATGGAATAAAACCATTTCAACCAATGAATGAAAACATAAGACATCAAACAAGTATAATGGTGAACCATGATTTCCATAAAATCTTCCGTAATCTTACCATTTCTTACACCAGAAAGACTATACAGTATCTATACATGTGAGTTTGATTTATTTCACTTATGAATATAGATTTAAGTTGCATTCATTTATTTATAAATATCTCAATGTGATCATCCTTTATAGCTGAGTAGCACTCCATTGTATAAAACTACCACAATTTTTTTTTATCCATTCCTCGGTTGATGAGTACATAGGTTGTTTCCAAGGTCTGGCTATTACAAATTGTGCCACTATAAACATGGGTGTGCATATATCACTGCGGTAAGATGTATTCAGAACTTCAAGGAATATGCCTAAGAGTGGAATAGCTGGGACAAATGGGACCTCCAACCCCAGCTTTTTGAGGAATGTCCAGATTGACCTCCACAGTGGTTGCACCAGTCTACACTCCCACCAACAGTACAGAAGAGTACCTTTTGCCCCACAGCCTCTCCAGTATTTCTGGTTGGTAGTTTTGTTGATCCTGGCCATTCTTTCTGGAGTGAGATGGTATCTCTGTGTGGTTTTAATTTGCATTTCTCTAATGACCCATGATGATGAACATTTTTTCATGTATTTATTTGCCATTCATATTTCTTCATTTGACAACTGTGTGTTCATCTCAGATGCCCATTTTTGGATTAGGTCTTTGAATTTTGGGGGTCTGATTTTTTAAAATTCTTTATCAGTTCTAGACAAAAGTCCTTTGTCTGAGGGACAGTTCACTAAGATTTTTTCCCACTTTGTAGGTTTTCTTTTCACTCTGCTGGAGATTTATTTGCACATGCAAAACTCTTTAATAAGATGTGATCCCAGTTATTGATTCTGGCAAGTATTTCCTGTGCAGTTTGGTTCTTCTTCATGAATTCTCTACCTACCGCTAGGTCTTCAAGATTTTTACCTACTTTGTCTTCCAACAGATATAGTGTTTCTGTTTTAATATTTAGATCTTTAATTCATTTGGATTTTAGTTTAGTACATGGTGATAGGCATGGGTCTCATTTTAGTTTCCGGCATATGGATAGCCAGTTTTTCCAGCACCATTTATTAAAGAGACTGTTGTTCTTCCAGTGAACATGCTTGTACCCTTTATCAAAGACAAGGTGGTTGAGTGTGTTTGTAGTTGTATCTTCTAGACTATTCCATGGATTTTCAGGTCTGTTTTGATTCCAATACAATGTTGATTTTATTACAGTAGCTTTGTAGTATAACTTCAAGTCAGGGATTGTGATGCCTCCTGCCTTGGCTTTGCTGCTTAGAATTGCCTTTGCTATTCTAGGTCTCTTCTGAATCCAGATGAATTTTAGGAGTGATTTCTCTGGATATATGAGATATGATAGTGGTATTTTCATTGGGATTGCATTGAATGTATATAACAATTTTGGGAGAATGGCCATTTTTATGATATTTTTCTTTTTATCTATGAACAAGGGATGTCTTTACATTTTCTGAGGTCCTCTTCAGTTTCTTTTTTCGGGGTATTATAATTTTCCCTGTACAACTCTTTAACATCTTTTGTTAGATTAATTCTTAAGTATTTCATATTTTTGGATGCTAGTGGGAAGGGTGTGTCTTCTCTTATTTCTCTCTCGGTGATTTTGCTGTTAGTGTATAAGAATGGTATTGATTTTTGAGTATTGGCTCTGTATCCAGCTACATTGTTTAATTTATTTATTATATCTAGGAGACTTTCAAAGGAGATTTTGGGGTCTTCTATGTAGAGTATCATGTCATCTGCAAATAATGATAATTTAACTTCTTCTTTTCCTGTCTTAACTCCTTTTATTTCTCTCTCTTGTCTAATTGCTCTGGGTAGTATTCCCAGTACTATATTGAATAGGAGCAGTATAAGGGATACCCTTGTCTTGTGGCTGATTTCAAGGTAAAGACTTTCAGTCTTTGGCCATTTAATATGACACTGGCTGTTGGTTTGTCATACATGGCTTTTATCATACTGAGGTAAAGACAATTTATTCCAATTCTCTGTAAGATTCTTGTCATGAATGGGTGTTGGATCTTATCAAAAGCTTTGTCTGCATCTATAGAAATGATCATGTGAATCTGGTTTTTAGCTGTATTGATATGGTGGATTACATTTATTGATTTACGTATGTTGAATCATCCCTGCATGCCTGGGATGAATCTGACTTGGTCATTGTGTATAATCTTCTTGATGATTTGCTGCATCCCGTTTGCCAATATTTTACTGAGAATTTTTGCATCTATGTTCATTAGGGAGATTGGCCTGTAGTTCTCTTTTTCAGTTGGGTCTTCCTCAGGTTTTGGTTCTAGAGTGATATTTGCTTCCAAGAATGACTTAGGGAGAATTGCTTCCCTTTCCATTTCATTGACGAATTTGAGGAGTGTCAGCATTAAGTCTTCTTTGTATTTCTTGTAGAATTCTGCAGTGAATCCGTCTGGGCCTGGGCTCTTCTGTGTTGGTAGGGATTTGATTACATTTTCAATTTCATTAATAGATACTGGGTTATTCATCAGCTTTACATCTCCTTGATCCAGCTTTGGTGGTTCGTATGTTTCTAGGAATCTGTCCATTTCTTCTGTGTTATCAAACCTATGAGAGTATGGGTTTTCGAAATAGGTGTTGATGATCTACTGTATATCCACAGTGTTGGTTGTGATTTCTCCTTTTTCATTCTGTGTTGCATGAATTTGAGTCTTTTCTTTCCTTTTTAAAATTAGGTTGGTTAGAGGCAGGTCAGTTTTATTTATTCTTTCAAAGAACCAACTCTTTGATTCAATGATTCTTTGAATTGTTTTCTTAGTCTCTATTGCATTTAATTTCTGCTCTGATCTTTATAATTTCCTCCCTTCTTTTGGCTTTGGGATTGGCTTGCTCTTCTTTTTCTAAATGTTTCAGGTGTAATATCAGGTTGTTTATTTGTGTTCGTTCTGTTTTCCTAATGTGGGAATTCAGTGCAATAAGTTATACTCTGAGGACTGCTTTCATTGTATCCCACAGGTTCCGGTAAGCTGTATTTGTATTTTCGTTTGCTTGTAGATACTGTTTAATTTGTTCTTTAATTTCCTCTGTGACCCACTGATTGGTTAAGACTGTAATATTTAATTTCCATGTGTTTGTGTGGTTTTTGAAGTTACTTTTATCATTAATTTCCAGTTTCATGGCGCTATGATCCAATAACCTGCATGGGATAATTTCAATTCTTTTGCATTTACTTAAATATGTTCTGTGGGTTAGTATATGGTCTATTTTAGAGAATGTCACATGTACTGCTGAGAAGAATGTATATTCTGATGTTGTTGGATGGAACACTCTGTATAAGTCTATCAAATCCATTTGTTCACAGGTGTAATTCAGTTCTGTTATTTCTTGCTGATTTTCTGTCTAGTTGATCTATACCTTTGTGTCAGTGGTGTGTTGTTAAGGTCTCCTATTAAAATTGTGTTATTGCCTATTGATTTTTCATTTCTGTTAATACTTGATTTGTGTAGTTGGGTGCTCTGGAGTTTGGTGCATATATATTTAAGATTATCTCTTTCTCTTGCAGTTTTCCCCTAACTAGTATGTAGTGATCTTCATTATCTCTTCAGACCATTCTTGGTTTGAAGTTCACATGATCTGCAAATAGAATAGCTTCTCCCACTTTTTTTTGAGTTCCTGTTGCATGGAGTATTGTTTTCCATCCTTTGACTTTCATTCTATCAGCTACCTTTTGGGTTGGATGGGTTTCTTGTAGACACTGTATGGTTGGACGTTTTTTCTTGATCTATTTTGCCAGTCTATTTCTTTAATTGGTGAACTGAGGCCATTTATATTAATGGATATAACTGTCATACATTGTTTTATTGTTGACATGTTTTATTTCTGATATTGTATCTTAGCTTTCCATTGTTTAACTGTCTGTCTTGCTTAGTGTTTTTTTCCTATGTGTATCTAGAATGTCTTTTAGTACTCTTTGTAGGTTTGGTTTGGTGATCATGAAGTTCTTCTGCTGTTTTTTTGTCATGGAAGTATCTTATTTCTCCATCCATTTTCAAGGACAGTTTTGCAGGGTACATCAGTCTGGGTTGGAGTCATTTTCTTTAAGGATCTGAAAAACTTCACTCCATGCTCTTCTTAACTTCATTGTTTGTATTGAGAAGTCTGCTGTGAGTCTGCGAGGTTTTCCTTTATAGGTGATCTGTTTCTTCTAACAGCTTTTAATATTCTGTTCTTATGTTGGGTTTCTGGGATAGTGATTATTATAGGTCTGGGTGTAGTTTTGTTTTGATTATGGCTATTTGGAGTTCTATATGCCTCACTAATCTATATGTTAGTTTCCATTCTCATGTTTGGGAAGTTTTCAACTATTACTTCTATAAATAATAAATACCCTCTTGATACCATTTGTGTTTTCCCCTTCTTTTTCTTTTATCACTATTAATATTATATTGTTTTTCTTTGCATCATCTTTCAGCTGTTCAATTGCTATTTGCTGATTCCTTGTTATTGTTAGAAGATCTTTCCTTTCCTGTTCACTAGCTGCAATCTTATCTTCGAGGTCTGAGATTCTATCTTCACTTTTGTTGAGTCAGTTTTTGCAACTTTCATTAGATTTTTTGATTTACTTTATATCTCTTTGAATCTTCTTAATGCATTCTGTTTGTCTCTTAAACTGTTCATTCAGGGATTCTATCATTTTGCTTTCTTCCTCTAACTGTTTAGCTGTGTCTTCATTGGATGCATTTGGTATTCCTTTCACTACTTTTATCATTGCTTCTTTTACCTGGGAGAATATTTCTGATTTGAGTTCCCTCATAGCTTCCCGTACTTGCTTCTTTGTTTTAGTTGATATCGTTTCAAGTATTTCAGGTGTATGTGTAGTATTTTCTTCTATGTACATGGCTCCTAGGTTTTCTTGTGATGGGCTGGAGGTTTGAGATTGCATTTTGGTCTTTTGTTTTGTCATTTTCTTTATTTCCATGTTTCCAGTGATTTTCCAAAGCTTTCCCTCTGGGCGCAGTGCCAGATTGTCGCCCCTTTCGGTGGTCCTGGCCCACCTGGTTGAATGAAGTTTGCTGGGCGCAGTCCACTCAAGCCCGTGGAACATCTGGAGCCTAGTCCAATGACCTAAGGGGGCTGGGCAGGCACTCAGCTTCCGGGATTTAAGGTCCCAAACTTTTCCCTGCTTGCCCTGGCTTGGCTCCCTCTTTGGCAGGCCTGGCTCCCCTTGTTGAATTTCTGCCTCATTAAAAGGCTAAAAGCAGTGGGGGCCCAGCTGACTTGGAATTGAAACCATGAGCCAAAATAAACTTTTCCTGCTCAAAATTGCCTTTCTCAGGTACTTGATAACAGTGAGAAAAAGCTGATTAATACAGTGACCAACCAGATAAGAATGAAAGAGGAAAAGAATAAAAGAGGACTGAGGTATAGAGCTTACGCAATGGAGGAAACATGACTACCATTAACTAAAAAAAGAATAAAGGAGAAAGTTTAATCATATGCCGTGTGAAGAGACATATTAAATTTAATATACATGTAGGGCATTCAGACAATTAGAAATGTAGGTTTAGAGAACAGACAACATTATAAGATGTGAATTCAGACTCAGTAGAATACAAGAAATAGGAGTTATTAACACTTTAGAGAAAGCTTTTAGAGTAATAAAAAAGACAAAACTCTAACAGCAAGCAGAAGAAAAGTTCAAGGACAGTAAAAGGATATCCAAAAAAATCAAAGAAGATTGATTCATTCCTCCTTTCCATTACTTCTGTTTCTTTCCTTCCTTTTCTTCCTGGAAACTAAACAGAACCGTTCACATGCCAGGCAAGCATTCTACCACTGAGATACAACCTTGGACCTACTGTGGCTATAATAACAACAAATTTTATATGCTAGAATAGTAATATTCACAACAGTGGCTTGTTCTCCTATTAAGATTTATTTACTGAAATAATTGGACCTAATTTATCTTCTTGTTTACATACTCAGGCCAATAGGTTGACATTTTTTTTACTTAGTTTCATGGGCTTACCTGAAAAAAATACTACCCTACACTGGTCTTGTCAACTGAATTAAAAATGAGGAGCTGAATTTCACACACACACACACACACACACACACACACACCCATTCAGTACATGCACTGAAAAACAGCTCACAAATAATTTACCATGGGACAGAAACAAATATATTTTGTGGCTTAGTCATTTATCTATGTTATGATAAGTTGCACAAAATCTTTGTATGTTTTATAACACAGCAAGCTAAAGGAGTCATTACTATCCAACAATAATTTGGAATAAACATCCTTAAGACTGTATTTTACACTTTAATGAAGTATAGATCTAGATTAGGCACAGCAACAGACCCTATAAACAACCTTTTTGATTCTCAGATCTGTGATTAAATTTCTTTTCTATTTTTGAAAAAAGATACTTTATAGAAACTATTGGATAATATTTTAATCATGAAAATTCTGGCAATTCTGAATTACAGTTCAGATTTAATTTAGGAAGTAGTATCTTAGTGTTAAGCACGTTGTCTAACATTGAGCTACACCCTCAGCTCCACTGCATGTGTATTTTCTTGACAGAAAAACTGTCGACAGTTTAAATCTTTCACAATGCACTAACACTGACATCTGCTGACAATTGAGGAGAACTACATATCTTAAAACTGCGCAGTGACTGAAGCATATGTTGGCATCAACTTTATCAAGAAACAAGTAACATTTATTCAATGATTATGCAATGGAAACTTCAAGTATTACCCCATTTGATCTTTTAACAGCCTTATAACATAAGCACCATGTTAGAAGAAATGTTTTGAGTCATAAAAAATTAATTAATGATGCTATTAAACAAAAATCATTTTTTCTTCTCTCTCTTTCTCTCTCTCTTTTGTTGTCTTTTTGAATGCAGGGTTTTCCCATGAAGTCCAAGCTGACCTCAAACTCATGGTGATCTTCCCTAACCCAGCCTCCCAAATGCTGGGGTTACAGGCATGCATCATCACACCTGGATTAGGGGTCTATTTTTTAAACAGTGAAATTGTATTAATTTTAAAGTACTTGTTAATTTGATATTATGCTATCTACAGCAGATAAAGAAGAAGTATAACATAAGCTCTGAGTTCAAATATTAACTCTTCTTTTAGCTAAGTGAGCATTCTACTTAGCCAATCCTTTTATTTTAAAGAGGAAAAAACAATAAAAACATTGATACAAAATTTTAAAACAATAGATTAACATTCGTTAATATACCGCATACTGTAATCTTCAAAGTAGTTACTCAGATTACAAGATATAGGCATTAAAAATTGATCATATAAGCACAAACCTTTCTTTCCAACAAACTAATAGAAATTAGTAGTATAATTACCTTAGCTGTCTTGCATATATATATATATATTTTTTTGGGGGGGGTACCAGGGATCAAACTCACAACCTTGCCCTTGCCAGGCAGTCGCTTATGCAACTGAGCTAAACTCCCAGCCCTGTATTGTATATATATAGAAATACTTTCTCTTTTCTCTTTCTTTTTTTCTCCTTTTCCCCATCCCAGTTGTTCTTTCCTTTTGAGCAGTTTCCTCTCATTTCACAATATACATTTTGGATCTTATTTACTCTTTAAATTTCTACTTAGCCAATCTTGTCTTAAATTCTCCATTGATAAAACAGAAATGGTAATAATTGTACTTACCTTATAGGGTTGTTCTGAAGATTAAATGAGTTGATTATTTGTAAAGCACTTAGAGAAGTGCCAGACACTTAGTATTTGCTATAAAGGGCCTTGATATATTTTGATTATATTAGCATAAGGGAGATCAAATGAACATCAAATCTTTTATTATTCAGAAATACTAAATTTTCCCCCACATCATCAGTCATTTATCAACTTTTATCTATAAACAAATTTTGTTCAGTGCCTTAGTTCAAGGTCCATGAACAACAAAAAAGAACCAAAACCAAAACTAAGTGTGGATTTGTAAAATGTTAGAAAAAAATAAGACTTTTGGCATTGCTGAAGAGGATTCTTCTTGAAATATCCTTTCCTTTTTCTCCATTTTTTTATTTCTTCAGTATCTCTCATATTGGCCAATTAACACAAATTTTATTAAAATGGCTCAGCAAATAAATGTTGTTGGCTTAAATTCTTCACAGATTTGCTAAGACATGTAACTATTTTTTTTTGTTCTTATGATACTACTTCCAAATACATGTTATGTCCCCACATATGTAAACAGATGAATGTGCATTGAGAAAGGTATTTCTACCAAAAAGAAAAATAGAAAATAAGCCCTATTTATTAGTGATATTAAACTGCATATTACTCGTAATTTAACTAAATACTACATGTTTAGATAAAGTTAATATTAGACAATAATTATACTTTGGGAAATAGAAAAGGTGAAAGACAGTAAAATTTGGTACTTAACAGAGCAGAACAAGTTCATACTGCTCATTCAAGTCAAATGCCAATGACTTCTGTTTAGTATTGAAAACCAAGATAAACATACTTACTACATTCAATTACTAAACTATAGTCTAGTTTCAACTAAAAAATAACTTAAAACTCATAAAATCAAAATTAATGAATAAAAAGAAAATTTTAAAATTTAATGAAGTACCTTTAAATATTCTTTTCTGATCTGCTTGCTCCGCCTCCTCTCTTCACTTTGCCAAATTATAGGTTGAGATTCTGGCCACTGGTGCTCATCTATTTGATCCTTCTGATTTTCTAAGGACTGCAAAGAGACAATTTCTTTCAACTAAACAAATAAGAAAAAGATAGCATATATGGTAATAATTTAATTTCCTTTTACCTGCCAGGCAAGAGGTGATGATGGTGAATGAACTTCATCCGATGAGACACTAAAAAATTATAAAGATGTTTTAGTATGTCTTAAAAAAAATTTGAAAAAAAATCCTTAGATATTATGAAATACAAAGTTGTATTTTGGAAGTATAAAGACTTTATCCATGTTTATACTTTGAACTAACAGTGATGATGGTGAATTAATTTCACCTGCTAAGACAATAAAAAATTATAAAGATGCTTTAGTATGTCTTAAAACATTAAGAAAAATCCTTAGATAGTATAAAATGTAAAGTTGTATTTTAGAAACATGAAGTAAAAACTATCCATGCTTATACTTTTTAATAACATATGACTTAATGCTAACAAAAACATATTTATTCAATAATTGTTTTTCCACAGGAAACACCAAAATGAGTTCATGTTAAATCAATATCTTGTGGATAGGACTACTCATTCAGAACTTTGTAGGCCAATAGAAATATAAGATAGGCCCGCTCCACCACGGGGAACTTAGTAGAAGCCTACATCAGGGGTAAGCTGAGTGGAACCTCCACCGTGGGCCTGCCCTGCCACCGGGAACTTAGTGGAAGCCTGCATCAGGGGTAAGCTGCCCGGAACCTCCACTGTGGGTCCGCCCTGCCACTGGGAATTTAGCGGAAACCTGCATCAGGGTAAGCTACCTGGAACCACCGTGGGCCCACCCTGCCACCAGGAACATCCAGGAGGCACGCCCATGACTGAAAACTGCTCTGGACTGCTTCAGCTGGGCCCGCCCTCCCACCTGGAACATCAGAAGATCTCAGCAGGCTCCAGTTAGTGTGAAAAAATTTGGAACTTTGTTCCCAGGTGGCAAACCTTAGACTACAGCAGATTAACTGTGGTAGTAACTGTGTGGTGAGTTTACCCGTAAAATAGACATGTACAGGGGATAAATAGGGCCAGTAGTAAAACCCCCTCCAACTAACTGTAAGACTTTGGTTTGTCTGAAAAGAGTGTGTGTGATCCCCTCCTACACATAGAAAACATCAGGCAGAGTGAAAATGACAAAAACAAAAAGCAAAATGCAGTCTCAAACATATAGTTCACCAGAAGCAAGTAGAGCAGTCATTGAAATAGAGGACCCCAAAAGTAACACACTGGGAATCTCTGAAAAGATAGCAAGTGAAATAATAAAACAACTGCAACAGGCTATAGAGGAAGTCAAATAAGAAGTAGTCTCCCACGTAAAGATAGAAATAACAACATTAGTAAAGGAGTTGTTGGATGCAGCTAAAGAAGAACTAGAGAAAAAAGTATGAGCATGGGAAACTGAATGCAACTTTGAATGAACAATATAGAAAACAAGCAGAATTCATGAAACAAACTCAAAGAGACACACAAGAAACAAAAAATTCTATTAAAAGCATGCAAAACCACCTAAAGGAAGCTGAGGATCGGATTTTGGACCTTGAGGAGAGGATCACATTTAGTGATCAGGAAATGATAGAACTTTAAAAAATAACAAAGCAGCATGAAATGACAATCCAGAATCTTCATGATGATTCCAAGAGCAACAATATAAGAATAATGGGCATTAGCAAAGATACAGGAGTGCAGGCAAATGACATACATAAAGTATTTACAGAAATAATAGAAGAAAATTTCCCAAACATGGAGAAAGAATCTGATATGCAGATAAGTGAGTCATATAGAACACAAAACAGTCACAATCAATATAAATCCACACCCAGACACATAATAATTAAGATCTCAGACATACAGCATAAAAAATGAAAATACTAAAAGCTGTCAGAGAAAAGACACAACTCACCTATCAAGGAAAGCCCATTAAAATCATGGCAGACTTTTCAGCACAAACCCTCAAGTCAAGAAGAGCTTAGAGTGAGGTATTTCAAGCCCTGAAAAAAAACAACCTTCAACCCAGACTGATGTGCCCAGAGAAACTTTCATTCAAATTTAATGGAGAAACAAGATACTTCCATGACAAAGAAAAACTGAAGAAATTCATGTCCACCAAACCAACCCTAGAAAGAGTACTGAAAGACATTAGACAGAGATAAAAATGACCACAATCCCCAAAACAACAACAGAAAGAAATCACCAGGTACGATTAGCAATTAAGTAAGAGGGAAAGCAGAAAGAAATAACTGGAACATAACATGGCAAAGTTGAACCAGTACATTTCAGTAATATCCATAAATATAAATGGCCTCAATTCACCTATAAAAAGAAATAGATTGACAGAATGGATCAAGAAACAGGATCCCATAATATGCTGTATACAAAAAACACATCTCACCCAAAAGGAAACTCATACATTAAAAGTCAAAGGATGGAAAGCAGCATTCCATGCAACAGGAACCCAGAAAAAAGCAGGGGTAGCTATTCTATTTGCAGACAACGTGAACTTCAAATCTAAAATGATTAGAAGAGATAGTGAAAGTCACAACATACTTGTTAGTGGTAAAATTCAAGAGGAAGAACTATTATAAATATATATGTGCCAAATACAGGAGCACCCAACTATATGAGACAGATCCTAATGGACATGAAAGGCCAAATACACAAGAACAGAATTATAACAGGAGATCTTAAGAGCCCATTGTCACAAAGAGATAGATCAACTAGACAAAAAATCAGCAAAGAAATAACAGAACTGAATCATACCTGTGAGCAATTGGACGTAGTAGTCGTTTACAGAGTGTTCCACACAACCACATCAGAATACACATTCTTCTCAGCTGCACATAGGACATTCTCCAAAATAGACCATATACTATCCCATAAAATATTGTTGAGTAAATGCAAAGGTATTGAAATCATACCATGCATAATATCTGACTATAGTGCACTGACACTGGAAATCAATGGCAAAGGAAATTGTAAAACCTGCATAAATACATGAAAATTAAATTACAGCCTTTTGAACAACCAGTGGGCTACAGATGAAATTTAAGAAGAAATAAAGCAATACCTACACTTCAAAGAAAACATAGAAACAACATACTGTAATTTGTGGAATGCAATGAAATTGGTCATAAGAGGGAAATATATAATAATAAATTGTCACATCAAGAAAACAGAACGAACACAAATAAACAACCTAATGCTCCATCTCAAGCTTCTAGAAAAAGAGCAAGCTAAACCCAAAGTTCACAGAAGACAGGAAATTGTAAAGATTAGAGCAGAAATCAATGCAATTGAAACTAAAAAACCGATAGAAACAATTAATGAATCAAAAAGGTGGTTTTTTGAGAGAATAAACAAAACTGACAAACCCCTAGCTAACCTTATCAAGAGAAAGAAAGAAAAAAACCCAAATTCACTCAGTAAGAACTAAAAAGGGGGAAATTACTACAGATTCCATGGAAATTCAAAAGATCACGAATACCTACTTTGAAAACCTCTACTCACATAGAGTGGAAAACAGAGGAAATGGACAGATTTCTAGAAACATATGAACTACCAAAGCTCAACCAAGAAGATATAGCAATTTTGAACAACCCAATATCAGCTATTGAAATTGAAAATGTAATTAAAATCTTATAAACAAAGAAAAGCCCAGGTCCTGATGGATTCAAAGTTGAATTCTAGAAGAAATTTAGAGAATATTTGATGCCAGTACTCCTTAAACTCTTCAATGAAATTGAGAAAAAAGCATTCCTGGAGGCAAGTGTTACTCTGATACCAAAACCAGAGAAAGATGCAACCAAAACAGAGAACTACAGGTCAATCTCACTAATGAACACTGATGCAAAGATTCTCAATAAAATATTGGCAAATAGAATGCAGCAAACCATAAAGAATATTATATATCACGACCAAGTGGGGTTCATTCCAGGAATGCAGGGATGGTTTAACATACACAAATCAATAAAAGTAATACACCACATCAACAGAGCCAAAAACAAAAACCACATCGTCATCGCAATAGATGAAGAAAAGCTTTCAACACAGTCCAACACATGTTCACGATAAAAACCCTTCAGAAACTCAGAATCCATGGCGGCATCTACCTCAACCTTATGAAGGCCATCTATGACAAACCAACTAGCAACATTATACTAAATGGACAAAAACTGAAAGCTTTTACTTTAAAATCAGGAACAAGACAAGGATGTCTACTATCACCACTCATTTTCAATATAGTTCTGGAAACACTGGCCAGGGCAATCAGACAAGAGAGAGAAATAAAAGGAGTAAAGACAGGAAAGGAAGAAGTTAAATTATCACTATTTGCAGATGACATGATACTCTATATAGAAGACCCAAAAAAAATTCCATTAAAAGTCTACTAGAGGTAATAAACAAGTTCAGCAGTGTAGCTGGATTCAAATTAAATGCTCAAAAATCAATAGCATTCCTGCACACAAAGAACTCACTGAGAGAGAAATTATGGAAATATTGGCCTTTACAATAACATGTAAAAAAATGAAATACGTAGGAATTAACCTAACTAAAAATGTAAAAGACCTGTATACTGAAAATTATACTACGCTGAAAAAGGAGATTGAAGATGACATAGAAAATGGAAGGATATTCCTTGTTCTTGGTTCAGAAGAACCAACGTTGTGAAATGGCCATACTACCAAAACTGTTATACAAATTTAACACAATCTCAATCAAATTACCATTGACATACCTCACAGATCTAAACAAAACTGTCCTAAAATTCCTTTGGTTACAGAAGAAACCTAGAATAGCAAAGTCAATTCTGGGCAAAAAAAGCAAGGCAAGAGGTATCTAAATTCCTCACTTGAAATAGTACTATAAAGCCACAGTGATAAAATCAAGTTGGTGCTTGCAAAGAAATAGACCTGAGGATCAATGGAACAGATTAGAATATGCAAGCACAACTACAAAGACACTCAGCAACCTGATATTTGACAAAGGGGCTAAATATGTCCACTGGAAGAAGGATAGTCTCTTTAATAAATGGTGTTGGAAAAATTGGCTCTCTACATGCCAAACTGAAACTAGATCCATGCCTATCACCATGCAAAAAAACTAAAGTCTAAATGGATCAAACACCTCAATATTAAAACAGAAACCCTAAATCTACTGGAAGACAAGGTAGGTAGAAGTGTTGGAGATGTAGGCGTAGGCAGAGAATTCATGAACCAAATCCAAACTGCACGGGAAACACTTCAAAGAATCAACAGCTGGTATCTCATATTATTGAAAAGTTTCTGCACTTCAAAGGAAATCACCAACAGAGTGAAAAGGAAACCCACAGAGTAGGAAAAAATTTTATCCAGCAACCCCTCAGACAAAAGACTTATATCCAGATCATATAAAGAACTGAAAAACATCAAGCCCCTCAAATTCAAAGACCCTCTCCAAAAATGGGCATCTGAGATGAACACACAGTTCTCAGAGGAAGATATACAAATGGCAAATAAATACATGAAGAAATGTTCACCATCACTGGTCATTCAAGAAATGTAAATTAAAACAGCGTTGAGATTTCACCTACTCTGGAAAGAATAGTGGCCCTCAAGAAATCAACTGATAACAAATGTTGGTGAGGCTGCAGGGGAAAAGGAACACTACTCCACTGTTGGCGGGAATGTAGACTGTTGCAACCACTATGGGAATCCATATAGAGAATTCTCAGAAGAATAGGATTGGAAGTTCCATTCAATCCAGCTATTCCTCTCCTGGGTATTTTCCCAGAAGAACTGAAACGTTCATAATCACAGTGATATATGTGCACCCATGTTTATAGCAGCACAATTTGTAATAGATAAATCTTGGAAACAACTAAGATCCCCATCTACTGCAGAGTGGATGAAAAAGATGTGGTACTTTTACACAATGGAATATTACTCAGCCAAAAAAATGGTGGTCTTGAGGCATTCATATGTAAATGGAGACAACTTGAGACTATCCTCATTTGTGAAATAAATAATAATTATATGTATAAATATCACATTGTGTCTCTAGTGTAAAAAGTGATAAGAATTATAAGACTAATACAACACAAAATGTGTAATTGCTATTGTAAAAAAGAGAGGAACAGAAAGGGCTCTAAGGGATATAACTGCATGTACGTTTGAGTGTGTAAAATAGATGACCATATTCTTGAATCCTTGTTGGATCTTTGAGCTGAAGTGTTTGCAGTCTCACTGTTTGTGTACTATGTATCTGTTAATTTTGTAACTAGAACAACTACATCTAAGATGACAATAGGTAACTTATCAACTAGTGATTTCTAATGTTTTTTCTTTTTTCCTTTTGAATTCTGTATTGTTGCTACCCTTTTTTTTTTTGCTTTTTTTGACTTTAAATTAAAAAATTTTTAAAAAATGAATGGTTGCTATTGTAAAAAAGGGAGGAAATAGGAAGTGCTATAAAAGATACAACTCTCCTAGGCATACTCCCAGAAGATCTGAGAACATCTTATCACAGTGATATATGTGCACCCATGTTTATAGCGGCACAATTTGTAATAGCCAGATCTTGGAAACAGCCTAAGTGCCCATCAACCGAGGAATGGATAAAAAAATCATGGTACTTTTATACAATGGAGTACTACACATCTATAAAGAATGATCACATTGAGATATTTATAAATGAATGTATGCAACTTGAATCTATACTCATAAGTGAAATAAATCAAACTCACATATATAAATACCGTATAGTGTCCCTAGTGTAAGAAATGATAAGAGTACAGAAGAATTTATGGAAATAATGGTTCAGCTATAAAACAGGATGATCTTGAGGCCTTCATAGGCAAATGGAGACAACTTGAGACTATCCCCATTAGTGAAATAAATAAGAATCATATTTATAAATATCATATTGTGTCTCTAGTGTAAAAAGTAAATAAGAACTACAAGTATAATAAAACCAAAATGTGTAATTGCTATTGTAAAAGAAGAGAGGATAAGAAAGTGCTCTAAGGGATATAACTGCATGTATGAGTGTGTAAAATAGATGACCATATTGCTGAATCTTTGAGCAGAACTGTTTGTAGTCTGACTGTTTGAATATTTACTATGCACCCTTTAACTTTGTAACTTAAACAACTACATCCAGGATGACAGTATGTAATTTATAAATTACTGATTTATTAGTGGGTTTTTTCTCATTTTCCTTTTTCTTTCTTTCTTTTAGAATTCTGTATTGTTGCTACCCTTTTTTCTGTTTTTCTTTTTTTTCTTCTCCTTAAAAAAATTTTAAAAATGTATAATTGCTATTACAAAAAAGAGGAAATAGGAAGCACTATGAAAGATACAGCTGCATGAATGTTTAGGTGTGTGGGATTGATAATCATATTTCTTGGTTCTTGTTGGATTGTTGAACAGATCTGTTTGCACTCTCATTGCTTGTGCTTTAATTTGTAACTTTAATAACTATTTCTAAAAGAACAATATGTAATTTATCAACTGATGATTTCTTACTGTTTATCTTCTTTTCTTGAAATTCTGTAATATTTCTACTTTTTCCCTGTTTTTTTTTTCTCTTTAAAAAAAAGAAGTGTAAGGTATAGAGACATACAGTTAATGGACAGATAGGAAGTTTATTATATCAAAATAAATTACCAAAACCTAAAAAAAATCAATGAACAACTTTTTTTGTCTCAATGCCAAAAACTCAGAAAAGTATTTCTTTTTTATTTTCTGAATATAACGGAAACTATGCAGGAAGTTTTTTGCATCCAGTTTTTCTGTTTAGAAAAAGACGATTGTGGTAGATCATAGAGGATAGATTTAAACAGGATTTCCACTGTAAAAAAGATATATAAAGATACCTTATATAATATAGTATGTTTTAGTATATAATATAGTATGTCTTATATAGTATGTTTTAAGATGTACTAAAGCATCTTTATCATTTTTTATTGTCTTAGCAGATGAAATTAAATCACCATCACCACTATTAGTTCAAAGTATAAGTATGGATAAAGTCTTCATATTTCCAAAGTACAACTTTGTATTTCATAATATATCTCTATATATCTACTAGAAATGCAATGTTATACTAGGAATGTTATAAAATGTAGAAGAAAAGACACAAAAATTATTTTAAAAAACCCTCAAATTTTCAAAATTTGTAAAAAACATGATTACCTGAGAGAAAAAAGTATCTATTACTACTATAAAAAGTATCTCTATATATCTACTAGAAATGCAATGTTATACTAGGAATGTTATAAAATGTAGAAGAAAAGACACAAAAATTATTTTAAAAAACCCTCAAATTTTCAAAATTTGTAAAAAACATGATTACCTGAGAGAAAAAAGTATCTATTACTCTAAAGATAAGGTTACCAACTAAAGAAAATGTACAAAAGTTAATAGTTTATATATCAACCATAATGAGTTACTCTGGAAAAAGTCCATTCATGAAAGGAAAGCATAAAATACCTAGGCAGAAACTTAGCTAAATATGTATAAAACCTGCATGATAAAATTATAAATGTCTAATAAGAGATGAATAATTTTAACATCCTTGGATGGACAAAGTACTACAAACATAGCTTCTACTTCAAATTAACATCTGGAATGAACTGTAATAATAATAATAAAGTCTTTTGGGCTTTAGAAATTTTACAAAAGAATTTCAAAATTAATTTGGAAGAATGGCTGATCAAAAAGAGAAAAGTTATATAATAAAAGGGAAATGCCTATCAGATAATAAAATATATTATATAAAGCTATAGTAATAATGGACCTGGGGTGTAGCTCAGTGGTAAAGTGCTTTATACTGTATGTACAAGACCCTGGATTCCATTCCAAACATACAATACATGTATTTGATCCAGAATCTGTAGATTTTTCAATGGAAAAAAAACATTATAGTACCACAATCATAATAACTTATGACACCAGTGACATTTACAATCATGTCGAAATGAAAGATTACTTAACAAATACTACAGAGACAACTGGTTGTCTGCTTGTAAAATATACATCGAAAAAAAAGACAGAGTAGATATAAAATGAAAAAGGGTGGAAGGGAAGAAAACTAGATTCCTTTTCCATACTAAATATCAACATGAATAGAATAAAAGATTTATATATAAATAAACATTCAATTAAACAGCATGTGAAAATTAAGGGCAGTAGGTGGGCAGAGTGTAGAACACTTGTATATGCAACTAATTGAAAAACTGAGGTAGGAAGATCACTTGAGCCTAGGATTTCAAGACCATCCAAAGCAACATGGTGAGACATTACCTCAAAAAAACCAGGAAGAAAAACATACTGGCGGTAATTTTTAAACACTGGGATAGAGCCTATGGTAGAAACAATCAAAACCAAACATAAACAAATATAAATACAGAAAATGTAAAAATTAGACAATAAGGCTGGACATGTAACTCAGTGATGGAGTGCTTGTTTAGCATATGTGGAGGCCCTAAATTTCACCTCTAAATAAAAGCAAATAAAACTAGATTTTGCTTCTGTCTAAATATAGTAACATTGACCAAAAGTTAAAAAATGGGCAAAATACATAGAAGTATGCTTCTGAAATGTATGGCATAACAGGTAATAAAGAGGATGTTATGTCTTAAAGATGGGTAACAAACAAGGTGAACCCATGAATTAGCCAAATAGCTGCAGAGAGAGTTTCCAGGCCACAGTCAAGGGCAGAAAAATTAAAGCAGAGCCCAGACATTCCTCAGTTTAACAGATAGAACTGGGAGCCAATGGGAAAAGTGTAGGGTTCACACACCAGAATGACAAAAGAAAAGGTAATGCACAGTCAGTTATATAAAGGCTTCCTTCAAAATTTCAGCTGAGTTCTGATCACTAAAGTCAAACATAAATAATCAGAAAATATTGTAAACCCAAATAATGAGTTCAGTCATCCAAGTATTATGTTCTCTTTTTAATTTTCCTCACAATGCAAAAAGTTATATTTGTAATCCCATTGAGACGTCATTGGAAACCCAGCAAGCTAATTCCAATCTACCACCACCAATGCAACCCATGGCAAGAGTAAAACACTAAGACATTCCAATTTAAGGGCAGCCAAGGTTTCCTAAATCCAATCCTCCTCATGAGGACATGTGAATCCTAGGCCTCTCCAAGCATTTATTATCTTGTGAAGATGGGGTGGCTCAGGGATGAGTGACAGTGAGGATGGCAGGAACTATGTGAGTAACTTGAACTGGCTGGCCAGGTGTAAGATTGGCATCTCTATAAATTGTAGAGAGAGAAATATGCAGAAAGATAAATTTACATAATCCAATTAAGCTAGCAGTGTTACAATGCTTAGAGCCAATTGAAGAGAGAAGGAAATACCCTAGCCAGCTTTTTACATATCAGTATAAGGAAATGAGTCTCCAAATAATCAAAGTCACAGCAATTGTTTTGGATTCAAAGGGAGTCACTGGAGTTGTCTCCCACAAGAAAACTAATGTTTACTAAGCACTTAGGTGCTAAGCACTAAGGTTGATTTAAAAGTTTATCCAAAGCTTGTGGCTAGTAAGTACTAAAGGAGGTACTCAGATCCAAATTTGCCTGACTTCAAGGACCATACTCTTTCACCTGTACTTGGGCTATCTTGCCAACTCATTTCTCAATAATTCATTACAACTCTTTTGTACACTTGCAACAACTCAGGCTCATATTGATTGGCAGAAGTGGTTAGAACCCTTGCAAAGTAGCTCATCAGATCACTTCCAGTACAAAGCTGTCCTGATGCTTCAGGAAAACTGACCCATCTTCTAAAATCCAAATACCCAGAATCTTCCCAGGTCATTTCTGCAAGTCTGCACGTTGCCTAATGGCACTGACAAATAATCATTTCCACCAGTTGTTGATTTGTATATTCCAAATTTCTATTTTAAAATACAAGGACCATGAACCTGGTGTGGTGACCCATGCCTGTAATACCAGCATTTTGGCAGGTTGTCACAACAGGATCTCAAGTTCAAACCCAGCCTGGGCAACTCAGTAACGTAGCAAGACCTCATCTCAAATTAAAAACTTGAGAAAGAGCTGGATGTAGCTCATTGAGAAAACCCTGGATTCAATCCCCAGTACCAAAACAAAACAAACAGGACAACTAGAAAGATGACCTGTTAGGAAGCAATTGTAGTAATTCAAATAATAGATGGCTACAAGTAGGGTGGCCAAATTGAAACTGGTAAGACATGATCAGATTCTGAAAATATTCTGAAGGTAGTCAACAATATTTGTTAACAAATTAGCCATGCAATATGAGAAAAAAAATGACAAATTAAGGATCACTCTGGGGATTTTGAGCTGATCAACTAGAAGAGTGGAGTTGACATTTTCTGAAATGGGAAAAATCATAAAATTTAGGTTTGAGTGTATAACAAGAGGGAAATTAAGATGTAGTTTTGGCAGGGAGTACTGGTGCACACAGGAGGTTTACACAGGAGGGTTTCCATGAGTTCAAGGTCAGTCTGGGCTACATAGTGAATGCAGGCCAGCCTGAACTACATAGCAAGCAAGACCCTGTTTCCAAAAAAAGTGTGGTTTTGGAAAGTAAAGTCTTGACATGCTTATCACACACCTAAGTGGAAGTGCTGAGTAAACTACAGGGTATGCAACTCTACAATGTGTGTATGAGACACATACACATAAACAAGTACAAATACTTGTGCATACATATAGAAAAAAAGATGCTAAGTTTTGAACACAATCTGAGTGTTTCCCAAAGACTCCTTCCTGTGTTAAAAGCTTGATCCTCAGTGTGGCAGCGTTGAGGTTACAAGATATTTTAAAAGGTGGAGCTTAGCTCACGGTAACTGGGTCATAGGGCACTGTTCTTGGAAGGGCTTAATGTAGTTCTATGGGACCTTAGTTAGTTCTCAAGAGAATGGGCTGCTATTAAAAAACAATAAAGTGAGCCTGAGCCTGAGCTTGACCTTTGAATCTTCTGGCTTCCTGTCATGACAGGTGATCTCTTTGGCAAATGCTCCTGCCATTGAGATGCCATTTCATGAGGCCCTTAACAGAGCCAAATGGAAGCCAGCAACATGCTCTTAAACCTCCAAAACTGTAAGCTAAATAGATTCATTGTCCTTATAAGGTACTAAGCCTCAGTTTGTCATAGCAGCATAAAACATATTATTACAAGTTCTAAAAGGAAAAATACCAAAATAATATGACTTGTCAATTCCACAGAGTAGGATAATGGGCAATTTTTTATGTTTGCTAAATTTTCCAATATTTCAACCATAAACTATATTACTCTTGTAATCAGGAAAAAAAATAAAAAATTTTTTGATTTTGTTTTTAAAGAAGGAAGTAGGTGATTATTTTGTAAATGAGAAAGTAAGAGTTATATAAAGAAAAAGGCTGGATTGAATATCACAGCTCTGAAGTTTGAGCAATTGAGATTTTCCCAAGAGAAAGTTAGGAAGCTGAGGAGGAAGATTAAAGTGAGAGTGAAAGGAACCGAAGGGAAAGTAAATAACAGGAACTTTAAAGAAATTTAAAATTTAAAATAGCAGAATCATTAGTCAAAAGGACAAAGAGTGGATTAAATTTAAGTAAAATTTGAGATAAGAGATACAGGCAAAACTCAGCATGTTTAGCATTTATTTATAAGGCCCTGGGTTTGATCGTCAATATTAAAGAAAGCTGGGCAGGGGTGGCTCAGTGATAGTGCTTGCCTTCCCAAGAGAGAGGGAGAGACAGAGACACAGAGAGACAGAGAAACTGAGACAGAGAGACAGGAGAGGGGAGAGTAAGAGAGGGAAACAGAGAGGCATAGTCCTATTCATCTCACATCTGAACTGAATTCTGAAAGATTAAAGAAAGGAAGCAGTAATGACAGTCTTAGCAAAGACAAGGACAATGAACACAGAGATATGAAATCATGTTAGAATAAAGAAAGAAATTGTGTTTAAACTCAAAGGGTGCCAGTGGGGGAGGGTACATGGGATCAGGTTCTTAAATGTGGTTGAAAGTAGGCAAAAAGCCATTTAAACTGTACAGTGTAAGTGAAGCACTTTAAGATTTATCATAAAAGTTATGAAGAGCCATTAGAAAATAATAAATGGGAGTTGCACTACCAGAAATTGTGCTTTAGAAACATAACAAGTCCTAATACACAAGACAGATTTAAAGGTAGGCAAAAATAAAGAAAAGTGTTACATGTGCAGACTGTTGCAGTAACTTAGGTGGAAAATAATGGGTCCTTAACTAACACAACTGCAACAGCAATGGAGAAGGTAGATGGGTGTAAATAATGCTAAGAAGTTATGATTTTCTGGGATTGGCTAGATTGACACCAGCTACATAAGGAATAGACTTTTTCTGAGATTTTTAAAGTTGCTGACTTGACTAATTATTAAATAGTGGCAACTTCACTTGGACAGACAATATAGGAAAAGAAATTGATTTAGGGAAAAATAAATTCCATTTGGACTGTGGGCTTATCTGGAGAAAAACAGCCAATGGGATGTGTGGATCTGGAGGAAGCAAAGTGCTCTTGTTACCTACCATATGTTAAGATTTTGGTTCAGACAAACCTAGATTTGAATCTGGGCTTTACTCTTTACTAGCTATATGATTTTGAGCAACTTATGATGATTTCTGAATCTCAGTTTGTTCATCTGTAAAATACAAATATAATGGTATCTTCATTCACAAATTTAATTATTTCCACAATTCTGACCACAAACTGAATTTGAAGAAATTCATCAAATTTTCATGTAAGGTCATTGTTGATTCCATTCTCTTTCAATATGGTTTGTGACCAGAATCGTGGAAAGAATTAAATTCATAGTACCATTATCAACAACTTAATGTTACTGTGAGGATAATAAAGAGTCATTGCACCTAAAGCTCTAAGAACAGTATACATGTAATGGGTATTCACCACATTCAGAAATATTAAATCTCTATGGACTTCTATATAGCCCCCTATCTTTGGAACCTTCCATTTCAACAGGACTGACCAAAGAGTTGAGTTCGCCATAAATTTTCAAACCACTAAAAACAATACATAAATAGGGCAAGCTCTTCTAGTTTTTGGGAAATCATACACGTGGACTTAGATCCTAATTCATAGAGAAGAATTTAATAACACCCAGTTGAAAGACATCAAATATAAACAGTAACATTATTCATGGAAGTAATCACAATATGACAAGTGCTAAATGAATGAAAAATTCTATCAGCATGACAAACTGCAAGTATAAGGAAAAAACACTGAATCAGGATTTTTGGTTTTGTTCATATCAAAAATAAATTAAATTCATGCTGTGATACATTTCCTTTCTAAATTTTCTACTTACATCACATCTATGTAATTTTTTCACTGAAGTCCCTACATAGAAACATCACTATCAAAAGTCAAGTCTCATTATGAAAAAGTAAATATATAAGGACTCAGATGTTTCATACTTCTTTTCACATTCCACAGTTTGTTTCAGCTTATTTCTTATGACAGAATCTGAATGATTAAGAATCCTAAAATTAAGTCAAGACATTAATTCCAAAATACAGTACAGCAAATGCTTCATATGAATGATATAAAGTATCTTCAATATAAACTACATCTATCCATGAAAACTTGCTACAAAATAATGTTTAAATACTATTTATATCATGAACCTATGATTTATGAAAGAATGAATTTTACAAACTTCTCCTTGCATCTTCTTTTATAAACCTTTTCTTGAGATTTGGATACTTTCTGGCCATGCTGTTACTGCCTTTGTGTGACAGAAGATTTACATACATAGATGTTTTAGGTACAACTATGAGTGATTTAGTTTTCCTAGCACAGCACATGATATGTTAATATAACATATAATCATTGTGCCAAAAACCAAATAATAAACTTTAATCCTAAATGAAAAAACAGGGTTAAAGTTCAAATCTCATTAAAAAGCAAGTTCCTTAAAGTTTAAATAGCCAAATGAAACTGTATTTGAAGAAAACCACAAAAAACCAAAAATTTTAAATTATAAACCATTTAAGACAATTATTTGTCCATGACTTTTTGTAATTCTAAATATTAATCTCAAAGTCAAAAGTATTGAATTTTTAACTTCCTTTAACATAGGTAATTACAGTTAAAAGTTCTCAATATTTCTATACATAAAAATATAACAATTTTTTAATTTTGAAGTTCAGTATTATAAAGGAACAAAATCTACCCTTTACTTAGAGCAAAATTTGCTTTTTACTAAAAATAAAATCTTGTGATGCCAACTATCAAAAGAATTCAGAAAATTCATATATGTAATGAACTAAATGTAACTTGGTAATTACAGAAATATTGTGGCCATAAAAAAAGTCCATTTCCATCATGCTGGCTGCCTCACTCACAAGCTTAAGCCTAAAAGTCTCACTAGAAGGAAAATGCAAAATGCAAAAGGACAAATATTATATTCAAATCACTGTATTGGCCTAAATAATCTCAGAATTAAGGGTATATTTATTCTTCTTTATATGGCATACACTAAAATTTTCTTAAATCTCTAAGACTATTAGGAAAACTACCCTTTAAAAAAGTGATTTTTAAAATAGAAGGCATTAAGTACTATTTTCAGAGAAATATCAGAATTTTTAAGAGTAGAAAAGTGCTCTAACTGGCCAGGGATTTAGCTCAGTGGCAAAACTGCCTGCCTGGCAAGCACAAGGTCATGAGTTCAATCCCTGGTACAAAAAAAAAGAAAGAAAGAAAGAAAGAAAGAAAGAAAGAAAGAAAGAAAGAAAGAAAGAAAGAAAAGTGCTCAAACTACAGTGCCCTTTATTACAATGTATTTCCTTCCCATTCCATATTCACCAGGGTCATGATGACCGATGTTCATGAGGCATACTGGCGCAGCAAGAAAAAAAGTTGAGATCCACTAGCCTATAAAATGTATTTTACATAGGTGAATTTTTGCTATGTACACTGATGTTTTATTCTGTAACAGGTAAAATTTATTTTACCCAAGTATCTATTCTACATTACTAACACTCCATAATCCAGTTCTCTATACTTACTTTAAGTAAAAGACTACACAATTTTGCTGCAACAACCTAGCCTTAAGACTTAAGGCTTCCACAAACTCCAGATACCTTACTGCCATGGATTTAAAACTGGCTTGTCAACTTGTAATACCAGCTGAACTGAATCAGCATGGTGCTGAGCATAGATGGCCCACCTGAGGACAGTAGCCAGCATAAAAAGAAGACCTGGAGAGGAAAAAGAAGCATTGTTGGTTCTCTGTGGAGTTGTTGTTTGGTGCTGTTGGTTCTGGAGGAGCTTGTCATGTCATATTCCCTGATATGCTATTTTCATCAGAGGAGCTCAGGACTTTGTCGCTGAGAATGGCTGGGTTCACCTTGGGGGAGCTTTGGTTCTTACTTGGAGCATTGCTTCCAGGCTCTGGAGGGGAAGATGTGTGCCGTTCAATCTCCAGGAGAACCTTGTCATGCTTGCTTCCTGATGTGAGCTTGGCTGTTTTCATCCTCAAAGCAGTTTGAGACATTGTTGCTGAGAATGGCTGCGATTCATTTTAGGGGTTCTCTGTTCCTTAACTTAAGCATCACTTCTTGGCTCTGGAGGGGAAGATAGTAGTGTGCTGTTCAGTCTTCAGAAGAAGTTTGTCATACTGGCTTCCTGATATGAACTTGGCTGTTCTCATCACTGGATGAGCTCGGGACCTCATAGTCACTGAGGATGGTTATGGTGATTTTCGGGGGAGCCCTGGTCCTTTCTTTGAATGTTGCTTCCTGGCTCCAGTGCAGAACACTCAACCTGCTGGCACAGGTCCTTCATCTCGCTGGCACACACTTTTTGGTTTCCCCTGCTGACCTTTGGGCATTCCCAAAGGTGATTTGATCAAACAGACTTACAGGAGTCATTATCGCAGGCTCTAGGCCTCCAATTGGATTCGTAGGGGGGCAATGTCATGGACTCTAGCTCTTCAGCTAAGCTCTTGCAGGACATTGCTATAGGATCCAGGCCCTCAGCTGGATTTTCTAGGTCTTTAGTGCACAGACAGATTTCTTGCGCTTTCTTTGCATTTGACTCCTTGAGTGATCATTATAAATAATACTATAAATTCTGCGTCCTGTTTGTAATTGTTTTCCTTGCAGTTCCCTGACTACAACACTTGCTTTCTATCAGACTGCTTTGATCCTGTCAGAGTTTATTACTGAATGATGCCCCCAAACTGAAAGGCCTCCATATCATATATCACATATATCAACCAAACAGATGTGAGAAGGCTTGTGTTTTTTGAGAAGATAAAGAAGTTATTGATAAAGCAAGCAGAAAAGAGAAAATGACTAGATTTCAAGAACTGAGATAGCTATTTACATTGTAATAACAAACTAGAGGTTAAGGCAGTGCTACTCAAATTAAAATGCTCACATAACCACATAAAAATCACAAGAATAGGTAATGTACATAAATCCTATAATTCCAAACTAAATTTCTCAGACTCTTATTTTATTTTCTATAATCCTGAATTATACTTCAATTATTTAATTTCACAGTTTTTTCATTGTTTAGCTATGTCACAATACTCAGATACATATCCTTTCACAATAAAGAAAAACACTTAGTAAACACCTAAAAGCAAATAAAAGAATTATTAAAAGGAAAGATATAACAAAATATTAGAAAGTAAGCTAACAAAAATAAATATGCAGTGAGAATCAATCAAATGAAGCTATTTACTGCAAAGGTCCAGATACTCCTTTCTTTAGGATAATAACCAAATAAAGTTTAAGAAGCCAAAGAAACACTTGTTTATTAAGTCAAGAGTAGTAACCACTTTTCTAATATTAACAATCTAATACTAATTTTTACTACTACCATGAGTAGGACTGATAAAAATTTGGAGAACTGGCTCAGTAATTTACAGAACATTATTTTTTTCCAAAAAACTTCCCTTTCTAGGGAAAAGGAAAAAGACATAAATTTGTATATGTATATGTAAGATAGCTAAAATGACTATACTACTAATTGTATTAGTTAATGGAAAAGGACAGTTAATACTCATATGATTAGATCAATTTTACATTTCTATATCTTTTAATCTAAGCAAACCTTTTGAAGGTAACAATACGCAATATTACAACCATTGTCAAATTCCTATCATCTTGTTTTATAACACTATAGTGTTATTGTATTGGGTTTGTTGTTGTTTGTGTCTTTTCCTTTTTCATTTTCTGTCTTTTTTTTCTCTTAAATAAAAAAGCAAAAATAATCCCTTTATTTTATTTTCAAGTCAGTATTAAGAATGTTCTTTTTGATCTCAGGACTGTAAAGAAATCTTTTGGCATTATTTTATGCTCATTTCATATTCATAAGAGCAATAAAGATTAGTTTTTAATAATTCAACAATAAAGTGTCAATGCAGAGTAGTTAATCTTTTTTTGTTTTTTGTTTTTGTTTTCTGAAACAAAATCTCACTATCTTGTCTAGACTGACCTCAAACTGTGGAGTACAAGTGATCTTTTCACCTCAGAGTAGCTAGGCCTATGTTCATTCCCACTACTCCATCCAGCTTCAAAGTACCTTAAACTATTCATTTCAATCAGACAAAAAGTTAGAGTCTTCTAAATTACCAAAATTCAGACTTAAAATCCCTTGTTAGCTATCTGGTAGGTTGCTTGCTGATCTCTTTTCCCATCCACTTTGATTAATTCTATGCACTGACTAATTATTTTCCTAGAATAGTTTCATTCATCAAATAGTGATACAAACTTTCTTCAAGAATCAAAGATATTTTTAAAAATAGTTTGAACTAAACAAGTTGGAAACTGCTATAAGAAAAGCATCACTAAGCTCAACATGAAAGGTTACCTCTAGTTTTGGAGAATAGACATGGCTTCTTTTAGATTAGGGGGAACACTGCATTTACTTTCAACCAGGTAGCAAACTAAAAAAGTTTTAGAATACAAAGCAGCAGTCCTTGGGGGTATTTTCTCATATGCCAGGATAATCTTATTTGAAATAAATTATTTTAATCAAGACTAACAAAATTATGACTGTTTAAAATGTAAAAATAGTTACATTTCTTGGCTTATAATTTCAAGTACTATTTCAGTGCTCACTTCAGCAGCATATATACTAAGTAACATTTCAGATCCTTCAATAATAAGGTTGGAATATAAAACAAAACAATACGCTGAAAAAGAAAAATCTACAACCTAGAGATGTAAAAATTATATCCAATCTACTGCAAAATATATAAAGATTATATGTAATCCTTATATAAGATTACTCAGGTTTTTTGTTATCATGCAAAATCAAGTATTATGACAATAAACAAAAATGTTAATTATTATATCTAACTGATCTGAGCAGTAGAAATATATTTTAAAAGGAAAAAAGATCAATTAATAGAAAAATACTACATTGACCATTAAAAATTATGAGATTCGGTTGAACACGGATTACATAATTGTAATATTACCAACTCTGGGGGCTGAGACAAAGGAATGGCAAATTCTATGTCAGCCTGGGCAATCCTGTCTCAAAATAAAAAAAATTAAAAGGTCTGGGTATAAAACTCAGTGGTAGAGCACTCTTTGGTTCAATCCCTAGCATTAAAAGAAAAAAAAAAGCAAAGCAAATCGGAGATCCAGTTTAAGTTCAGTCATTAACAGAATTGATTAGTAATCTAATATAAAATTAAATTTAAATTAAAATTTGTTCTTTACCTTATGACCAGATTATTGCAAATATTTTAATGCCTTCAAAATTAGAGATCATCACAATCACTGTATATTGATATTTTAAAAGTTCTCACATTAATATGTGCTGATATCTAAAAAGGATGATGAAGAGGATTAGATAAAGACAGAAATTACTTTGCATACATCTTGAGGAACAGCAGAAGTTATTTAGGAAGGATATATTTTTAATGAGATTAATGGTTCCTGATTTAACTTTTAAGGAGTTGGTTAGTTAACAAAGTATAACTGAGAACTTACAAGGTGCAATGCTGGTTGCTATTTTGTACTGATTATAAAACTGTCACATAAAACTTATGGAAGATTCAGTCGATGCTGTAACTAGGCTAGAAAGAATAAAGAACATAGAAAGTGAAAATTTAACATAAGAGTAGAAATGGAAAATATATAGCAATGTTAAAATCTAAAATTTTGCACCAAAATTCTTTTATCTAGTAATATCCAGATATTACTGTGGGTTCTTAAAAAATCAAGGGGTTTCAGATGTGATTCAGTGGTGAAGCACCTGCCTAACATGTGCAAGCCACCTGGGTTCAATTTCTGACACTATAGGAAAACAATATCAACATTGTCTTCCCATAATAATAAATACAATAGTTTCACCTGCTAGGTAGAAGAGACAGAAACTCAACTATCATTTAATTCTATGGAAGAGTGGTGGCATGCTTCATCAAATCTCTTAAACCACAGAAGGCTCAAGATGCAATATGTACATGTACCAATATCCTATGATTAATATGTTCATTATATTGTGGAAACATATAATAATAAAAGGATGTATTTTTTTTCAAAAAGAAACCAATGCTACATTGGAGGCAGGAAACATATATGGGCTTATAAATAGTCAAATATTTCTTCAAGGCCCAGTAGAAATGAATCACTGGAAAAGATTAGAAAATAAATATCACAGAAAAGATTTACAAAAAGTTAAGCTAGGAATGAAGATTCATTAGATGTAGGAGGGATAAAGATCAGTATTTCCTACTATGATTTTAAAAAATCTATACATATTGTAGCTGTGTGAAAAAGATGCTTAACTTAATGGTTATTTATCTTATTAGTCATTATCCAGATTTTCCCTAAAAACTGCACTAGTTGCCAGAAATTGTGGAGGCCAAGGTGGGAGGATTCCAAATTCAAGCTCCATCTGGACAACCTAGTGGCTTACAGAGACCCTGACTCAAAATAAAAAAACAAATAAGAGCTGAGCCTGAAGCTCATTGTGAAGGCCTTGGGTCCAATATATAGATCACACACACAAATTTTCGTCTGATTTTTTTTTATATTTTTGAAAACATACTTAAACAAATGCCAGTATATTTAATTTAAAATTTCCAAAAATAGGGTCATATTATCCCATAGCATTTATTGTTTTGAATAAGTGAAGTAAAATACTTATTACTTATCTATGTTAAAAACACCAAAATTATTCTTTTAATTTCCTCAAGACAAAAAATTCTCAGGTCTTTACTATTTCAAACTAAATTTAATACTCTCAATACAGGAAGATGACAAAAATGTCTGACACTGAGTAGCACATGGAACTTTCTGTATTAAAAATGGACTTGCCTTGATTTATATATATCTACACAATGTCTTCCCCAGTGACAATGACATGCATGCAGAGAAATCCTAACCAAAGGAAGAAATAGTTGTTGAACAGAAATAGACAAAAGTAAACTTGTGATTCTTAACTCATCACATTGGTTGAATCAATCACTATATTATACTTCAGCTCAATTCCAAAGAATCTGTACATATTCCAAATCTGAATTCAGAATCTGATAAGAAGCAAAGTATACTTGTGCTTGGAAAAATGTTTACTAAATAATACTACTATGAGCTAAAATAAATACTGACAGGAACTGCAAGCAGCTGTCAGGGGCCTGAATAGAGTCCCAGGCCCAGAGCATGCGGGTTGAAACCCAACACACAAGGAAGCCTTGGAACTTCACTCCTGGGTGGTAAGACCACACCCCACATCTGAAATAACCAAAAGATGCACAGGAAGTCCAAGCTGGCCTAAGTGCGCCACGCCCAGTCAACTCCATGCAGCTGGCAGGGGCCTGAATTGAGTCCGGGGCCCAGAACATGCACTGGTTAAAAACCACCACACAGGGAAGCCTTGGAATTTCTCTCCTAGCTAGTATGAAATCCCAGGAGGTCGCACAGGAGTCCCCAAGGGCCTAACTGGCCCATGCCAAGAGAACTCCAAGCAGCTAATTATTGTCTGCAGTCTTCCCTGGGAGTGAAAAGTGGTCTAGGTGATTCTCAGTGCATGAGGGAAGCCTTGAAAATTTGCTTGAAACCTGGAAATAGAGGAAAATGACAAAACGAAAGAGCAAAATGCAATCTCAAACTTCCAGCCTAACCCAAACAAGCCTCGGAGACATGGACACAGAAGAAAATATAAGCAATACACTTGAAATGCCTGAAATGATATCAACCGAAGTAAAGAAACAACTCCAAGAAGCTATAAAAGAACTCAAAGCAGCAATAGTCTCCCAGGTAAAAGAAGAAATGATAAATGTAATGAAAGAAATGCTGAACACATATAAAGAAGACATAGTTAAAAACTAAAGGAATAATGTGAAAAGATAGAAATTCTGAATGAATAATATAAGAAACAAAGAGAATGCATGAAGCAGATTCAAAGAGATATACACGAAATAAAAAATTCCATCGAAAGTTGGCAAAATCGCCTCAGTGAAAGTGAAGATAGAATTTCAAACCTCAAAGACATGATTGCAGCTAGTGAACAGGAAAGAAAAAATCTTTTAAAAATAACAAGGAACCAGGAAATAACAATTCAACAACTACAAGATGATGCAAAGAAAAACAACATAAGATTGACAACACAAAGGATATCAGAGGCTATTTACAGAAGTATTAGCAGAAAATTTCCCAAATATGCAAATGGAAACTGACATACAGATCAATGAAGTATATAGAATTCCAAATAAGAATAACCAAAATAAAAATACAGCCAGACATATACTAATCAATATCCCAGAAATCCAACATAAGAACAGAATATTAAAAGCTGTAAAAGAGAAGAGACAGATCACCTATAAAGGAAAGCCTATCAGACTCACAGCAGACTTCTCAATACACACAATGAAGTCAAAGAAGAGCATGGAGTGAAGTAGTTCACATCCTAAAGGAAAATGAATCCCAACCCAGACTGATACACCCTGCAAAAGTGTCCTTCAAAATGGATGGAGAAATAAGGTACTTCCCTGCCAAAGAATCTGAAGAATTTCATGACCCCAAACCAACTCTGCAAAGAATACTGAAGGACATTATAGACAGACATAAGAAAAAAACCACTAAGCAAGGGAAAAAAAGAATGGAAAGGTAAAGAATCAACAGCACAAAGGTAACATGTCAAAAGTAAACCAATATATATCAGTTATAAGCATCAATGCAAATGGCCTCAATTCACTAATTAAAAGAAACAGAATGGCAGAATGGATCAAGAAACAACATCCAACCATATGCTGTATACAGGAAACACAACTAACCCAAAAGGAAGCTGACAGAATGAAAGTCAAAGGATGGAAAACAGTACTCCATGCAAAAGGATCCCCCAAAAAAGCAGGGGTAGCTATCCTGTTTGTAGACAATGTGAACTTCAACCCAAGAATGATCAAAAGAGATAAAGAAGACCACTACATTAGTTAGGGGAAAACTTCAAGAAGAAGAGATAATACTCTTAAATATATATGCACCAAATTTGGGAGCACCCAGGTATACAAAAGAAATATTAACAGAAATGAAAAATCAAATAAACAATAACACAATTATAACAGGAGATGTTAATATGCCATTCACAAAAAAAGACAAATTAACTAGACAGAAAATCAGCAAAGAAATAACAGAACTGAATCACATCTGTGAACAAATGGACTTAGTAGATGTATACAGTATTCCACCCAAAAACATCAGAATATACATTCTTCTCAGCAGTACATGGGGCATTCTCTAAAACAGACCATATACTAGCCCACAGAACATGCTTAAGTAAATGCAAAAACAATGAAATTATCCCATGCATATTATTGGATCATAGCACTATAAACTACAAATGAATGATAAAAGAACCTGCAAAACCCCCACAAACACATATAAATTGAATAATACAATCCTGAGCAATCAGTGGGTCACAGACAAAATTAAAGAAGAAATTAAACAATATTTGCAGGCAAATGAAAATACAAATACTTCTTACTGGAACCTGTGGGACACAATGAAAATAGTCCTCAGAGGAAAATTTATTATGGTGAACTCTCACATCAGGAAAACAGAATAAACACAAATAAACAACTTGATACTACACCTTAAACATCTAGAAAAAGAAGAGCAAGTCAAGTCCAAAGACAAAAGATGGGAGGAAATTATAAAGGTCAGAACAGAAATCAATGCAACAGAGACTAAGAAAACAACAGAAAGAATTAAGCAATCAAAAAGTTGGTTCCTTAAAAGAATAAATAAAATTAACAGTTCTCTATCCAACCTTATCTATAAAAGGAAAGAAAAAATTCAAATTCATGCAACAAGGAATGAAAAGGGTGAAATCACTACACACCCTGTGGAAAAACAGAAGATCATCAATACCTATTTTGAAAACCTCCACTCTCATAAACTTCATAACACAGAAGAAATAGACAAATTCCTAGAAATATATGAATTACCAAAGCTGGGTCAAGAAGATGTAAAACTGCTGAAGTAATTAAATCCTTACCAACAAAGAAAACCCCAGGTCCAGATGGATTCACTGTGGAATTCTACAAGAAATTCAAAGATTTAATGCCAACATTCCTTAAACTCTTCAATGAAATGGAAAGGGAAATAATTCTCCATAACTCATTCCTGGAAGCAAACATTACTCTAATACCAAAACCTGAAAAAGACCCAACCAAATAAGAGAACTACAAGTCAATCTTCCTAATGAACATAGATGCAAAGATTCTCAACAAAATTTTGGCAAACAGAATACAGCAAATCATCAAGAAGATTATACACCATGAACAAGTGGGATTCATTCCAGGCATGCAGGGATGGTTCAAGATATGCAAATCAATATATGTAATCCACCATATCAATAGAGCCAGAAAAAGAACCACATGACTATTTCTATAGATGCAGAAAAAGCTTCTGATAAGGTACAACACTTACTCATGATAAGAACCTTACAGAAAATTGGAATAGATAGTTGTAACCTCTATATGATAAAAGCCATCTATCACAACCCAACAGCCAGCATCATATTAAACAGCCAAAAACTGAAAACCTTTACCCTAAAATCAGGAATAACACAAGGATGTCCATTATCACCACTGCTATTCAATATAGTGCTCGAAATACTAGTCAAAGCAATTAGACAAAAGACAGAAATAAAAGGAGGAAGGGTAGGAAAATAAGAAGTTAAATTATCATTATTTGCAGATGACATGATACTCTACATAGAAGATCCTGAAAACAGCATTGAAAGACTCCTAGGTATAATAAATAAACTCAGTAAAGTAGCTGGATACAAAGTCCACACTCAAAAATCAATAGCATTCCTATATATTAACAACAAAACCATGAGAGAGAAATAAGAGAAGCCACACCCTGTACAAGGGCACCCAACAAAATGAAATAATTAGGAATTAATCTAACAAAAGAAGCAAAAGATTTATTCAGGGAAAATATAATACCGTGAAAAAAGAAATTGAAGAGGACCTCAGAAAATGGAAAAACATGCCTTGTTCATGAATAGGAAGAACAAACGTGAAAATGGCCATTCTCCCAAAATTGTTATACAGATTTAATGCGATTCTAATCAAAATACCACTAGCATACCTCAAAGATCAAGAGAAATCACACCTAAAATTCATCTGGAACCAGAAGAGACCCAGAATAGCAAAGGCAATTCTAACCAACAAAGGTAAGGCAATAGGGATCACAATCCCTGACTTGAAGTTATACTACAAAGCTACTGTAGTAAAATCAGCATGGTACTGGAATAAAAACAGACCTGAAGATTAATGGAATAGATTAGAAGATACAATTACAACTAAAAACACACTCAGCCACCTTATCTTTGATAAAGGGGCCAAACATGTCCACTGGAAGAAACAGTCTCTTTAATAAATGGTGCTGGGAAAATTGACTCTTCATATGCCAAAAACTAAAACTAGACCCATGCTTATCACCATGTACTAAATTAAACTCTAAATGGATCAAAGATCTAAATATTAATACAGAAACACTAAATCTGTTGCAAGACAAAGTAGGCAAAAATCTTGAAGACATAGGGGTAGGTAGAGAATTCATGAACAAGAATCTAACTGCATGGAAATTACTTCCCAGAATCAATAACTGGGATCACCTCTTATTAAAGAGTTTTTGCATGCTGAAAGGAAACTTCAGCATAGTGAAAAGAAAACCCATAAATTGGGAAAAAAATCTTAGTGAACTGTCCCTCAGACAAAGGACTTCTGTCTAGAATCTATAAAGAATTAAAAATATCAGACCCCTGAAATTCAAAGGCCCAATCCAAAAATGGACATCTGAGATGAATACACAGTTCTCAGATGAAGAAATACAAATGGCAAAAAATACATGAAAAACTGTTCATCATCATTGGTTGTTAGAGAAATGCAAATTAAAACAACACTGAGGTTCCATCTCACTCCAGAAACAATGGCCAGGATAAACAAAACTACCAATAACAAATGCTGGAGAGGCTGCAGGTAAAAAGGAACTCTTCTGCACTATTGGTGGGAGTGTAGACTGGTGCAACCACTGTGGAGGTCAGTGTGGAGGTTCCTCAAAAAGCTGGGATTGTAATTCTCATTTGACCCAGCTGTCCTGCTCTGGGCATATTCCCAGAAGAACTGAAAACATCATACCACAGTGACATATGTGCACCCATGTTTATAGCAGCACAATTTGTAATAGCCAGATCTTGGAAACAACCTAAGTGCCCATCAACTGAGGAATGGATAAAAAAAGATGTGGTATTTTTATACAGTGGAGTACTACTGTGCTATAAAGAATGATCACATTGAGATATGTATAAGTAAATGGATGCAATTCGAGACCATACTCATAAGTGAAATAAATCAAACTCACATGTGTAAATAGCATATAGTCTCCCTAGTGTAAGAAATGGTTAGAGTACATAAGATACAAAAACCTCAATAATTACAGTGAAAGGATAAGAATCTGCTTAAAGGGGAAAAATAATCTCTCAGGGAAAATGAAAAAGAAAAAGGAAGGAATAAGAAAAAATGTCTAAAATTATATAAACACACATAGGATAGCTAAGATGATTGCACTACAAACCCTATAAGCTCTTGTAAAAAAATACTTAACATTCATAGGATTCAAACAACTATGCATATTATTGTATAGTGATCTGAAGAACTCTTAATGGTCACTATGTAAAACAACAACCCTAGTTATGCTCATATCACCTTGTTTAGAAGGCCTATACCGTCATTGTTCTGGGCTCTTTGCTATCGTTGTTTATATGTCTTTTTCATTTCGTGTTTTTCCAGGAATTTGTTTTTGTTTTATCTTGGTTTGTTTTATATTTCCCTATAATACAGAAAGGATAGGTACACATGTAGAGACTCATGCATGTGTAGAACTTCTAAAAAGTTCATGAGAATCGATAATATAATGCACAATGAAATGAACAGCTACTTTGAAGAAAAAGAAACACCAAGGTACCCAGTGCTGATTCTGTAGTGTTGTGATGTGAAATCCAGCAATACTATTATTCTTTGTTCAGAGCGATTTTAGTCTGTTTTGTTTTGTTTAATTTCAACATACATGATGGTATGGACAGCTATTTTGAAGAGAATGAGAGACATTATGGCAGCCATTGTTGACTTCCTTATTGTGTGGTCTTGAAGACCTAAAATGCCTTCATCATCCTGTTCTGATCAGTTCTATACTATTTTGTTTTGTATGAATTCATTGTATGTGAAGATATGGACAACTATTTTGAAGAAAACAAGAGAAAATATGATAGACAGTGAAGATCTCCCATTGTCTTGCTTTGAAACCTGTGTCTCTACATTGTTATTTTATGATCTGTTTTGTTCTGCTTTGTTTATACCCTCTTTAAAAATAAAAAAAAATTTTAAATAATAAAAATGCTGAAAAATAAATTAGTTATCATGATTCAGCACATAGGAATACAGAATACCTAAATATACATAGTGTCTATAAATCATGTGGAATGCACAAATCATATGATGAATGTTCATATTTTTAAAAAAACTTTATTATGGTAAAAGACATATTGCCATTAACTACTTACCAATCCAATTATTTAAACGCAGATGACCAAAACTGTATTTTTCATTCATTCAGGAAATATAAATATGATAATGAGGACTTAGTAATGTTTTCATTTGATAGCACTCAGCAGCAGCATTCACCTTATTTTTTGCCATAACTTGTAATGACACTCATGAAAGAGGACTTCCAGAACTGCTTCAGAAAATGGCAAGAAAGATGGGGTATGTTCAAAGAGACTATTCTAAAGAAAATTAATGGCAATGTGCCTTTTATAGTGCAATAATTTTTTTATTTTAAACATTCACCAAATATTTTTCTGTACATGTAATTTTACATTTCACTCCTTAGTATTTTATAGTGTCTTTCAGTATTCTCTTGAAACAGATATTAAGAGGTCTCTACTGTTTACTTGAAAATTAATATACTTTATATGATTGTCTTTAAATAATCTAATTTAATGATTATAAAATTTGCACAGTCAAATCTTACTACTGAAAAGAATACCTGTTTTTCTGTTCTTGCTTCAATAACTGAGCAGCTATTTTCCTCAAATCAGTTACTTCCTTCAAATCATCATCATCTTCTCTAAATAACTGATCTTTCTCAAGTCTGAAAGTTGACACAAACATGGTTATCAAAAAAGAAAGACAGATTGCTATATATAGCTTTTAGATATAGAAACCATTTTTTCTACATCATGTGAAAGCTAAAATCCCTAGTATTTAAAATATCAAAATATGAAACAAGGAATATTTAAAGAAAGCACATCTGCATTCTCTACTCAATATAAATGTGGTACAACAATCATGTTAATATAATCTATGGCTAACAAATAATGGTTAAGCATATAACCATTTTAAAATTATGAAGTAATGTACTGGGCATACTGATTTAACAATGCAAATAGCCCAGCTTTAAATGTAGTAAGGACTACAAAGCTCTAAATGGCCTTTTTTTTTGGAGATAGGGTTCCACTATAAAATTCAGGTTGGCTTTGAACTCACTTTATAGCCCAGGTTGGCCCTGAACTCACAGCGATCTTCCTGTCTCAGCTTCCTGAGTGCTGGGATTACAAGTGTATGCCACCATGCCATGTTCAGATGTCCCACTTTTATAAATAAATAAAAACTGTTATGAAAATCTCTCATTTTACTGAATCACAATGCTTTTATCAGTTCATTCTTTTTGAATTTAAAAGTCTATGTAAAATGTTTAAAGGAAATAAAAAAGATTCAAGTAAGATTTTTAAATTTGCCAGAAATGCTAATTAAAATGTTGTTTTCATTATTTAAAGAAAAAAACTAACATAAATTATTATCCAAACGCTAGTTATTTTATCTCAAAAAGAATTTCTCTTAATAAACAATATTGCTGGACATGGTGACACACTCCTATAATCCCACCCCAGCACTTTGGAAGGCTAAGGCTGAAGCATTGTGAGTTTAAAGTCCACCTGAGCAACTTAGTGAGATCCTGTCATAAAATAAAAATTAAAAGGGCTGGAGATGTAGCTCAGTGGTAGAGAGCCCCTTAGTTTGACCCTCAGTACTTTAAAAAAAATCAAACCATAAGTCTTTGTATCTTTATAACACCTTTTATGACACTGATGACTCAAATTTTGGCAACTCTTCTCACTAGATGAGTGACAAAATAATAGAAGAATGAAATCTATAAGGCCAATAGTGTAGTTCAGTGTACAAGGTTTGCCTTGCATGCTTGAGGCTCTAGGCTCTAAATTAAATCCCCAGTACCCTCCACCCCAAAAAGAAAAAATTTACTAATGAAGTCACTTAAATGAAACATGATGTAGAGAAAAAAGTATGTGGGTCAGAAAGGTTCATGCCCTAGGTACTAGCAGACATTAATTAAGAGGGTTTAGATAAAAAAAAAATACAATATCTGAACTTCACTTTCCTCATTTGTAAAAATGGGGTCAATATCTACCCTGCATGGTTTTAGTGAATGTTAAATTAGAAACATGACAAAGCACACAATACTAATCCTGGTACACAGTAGGTATTCAAAAAATTTTCCTTCCATCTTTCTTGCAGCTATGCAGCACCCTAAAGGAATAACTAAAAACAATGTGGTAGGTTATATCCCATATTTCATAAGGTGGAAGCTAAAAAGTGATCTCTATCACAATTATTTTAATAAAATTTGGGAAAACTGCCAAAAGCAGTCTGAAAAAATGCAAAGTATGTTAGATGAAGACACAGAGAGAGACCACCTGAGTTGCAGACATTTGAAACTGCAAGTCTCAGATTCCTCATACCATCCAATACAATCTATCTTAAAGGTTTGTTAAAGAGCTCAAAGGAAGCAATGTCTATGAAGGAATAGTCCTCAGTGTAAAATAGGAGACGTTATTATTAAACCTCAGAGGGAAAAATAACATACATTCTATACTGAAATGCTCATTTTGATTTTTGGAATTTAAGGAATTCAGACAGATGAGTTATTTTGTAAATTAAGTAAACTTAACAGAAATGAACAAAAAAACTTTACTCTTTCAAGTAGGAATACGTAATGAATAGTTTAAGTATTTACAAGTAATTGTTTTGAAAAGTTTTGCAAATTCACATGTGCTTACCTTTTTTCATTTCTTAGTTCTTCATTTTTCTGTGATTTTTCAAAGCATTTTTCTTTTCCCTTATATAAGAGAAAATTGTTTTTTTTTAAATGTTATGGTCTAAAACCAAGGAAAACATGTTACAAATACTTTTGACAGTTTTATTTACCTTAGGGAAAGAGACAAATGGCCCCATATGTGTATCGCCTTGTTCAGGAACAGTGACATCTTCTGTGTTGGGGTCAATGAAATCATATATTTCTTGGTCTAAGTACAGATTAGTATTTATTTAAAAACAGATTAGTAAATACTCTAATACTGCAGTGCTTACAATAAAGTATATTTTCTTAATAGAAGAGTTAGATAAAGACACTATAGTTTTTAAAAACCCATTTTTAATACAAGCCTTTTATATGAAATAAGAATAGCAGACACCACATAAATTACCTTTCTGAGGATCAGGCTTGCTCCCTACTATGTGACTGTCATTTCTTGATATCTGTTCTCTATTTGATTCTGATACTTGAGAGTGAAGGCTGATTGTATCATCATCTGATGGCTGAAAGAAACCAGCACAAAGTATAAACAACGTACTAGAAACATATAATAAAGGTTACATCATTTTAAGTAACATAGTATGAAATATCCGATTTACTTCATCAATTTTCCTTTTTTATTATTTTAAAGAGAACAAAAGAGGACACATCTAAGTAGATCAGAACAGGACAATGTAAACAACACAGCACTTCACAATGAAACAATTGAATATTAACAGTATCTATCATAATGTCTCTTGCTTTGAAATAGCTGAGCTTAGCTTTACACACAATAATTCGAAACATAACAAAATAGAATAAAACCACTCAAGAGAATGAAAGTATTACAAGACATTCTAAACCAAAGATATATTATATCTACTATATTAACTCATTTTCCATAAAAATTTTGTTTTTACTATCATACATACTAAAATACAGTAAGACACAATGTGATAAAACCAATGGTAATAGAAAAACAAGAGCATGGTAGGACTTCAGAGCAAGACGATATTAAATCATCAATGGCTGCCATAATGACTAGCCTTCAAAGGAACTATTCATATGATCACATATACTAAGATCAAACAAAACAGAATACAAACATTTGAAACAATGAATGAAAACATAAGACTTAAAAGCAGTATAATGGTGAACCATGATTTCCATAAAATCTGTACTCTTACCATTTCTTATACTAGGGAGACTATATGGTATTTATACATGTGAGTTTGATTTATTTCACTTGTGAGTATAGATTCAAGATGCATCCATTTATTTATAAATATCTCAATGTGATCATTCTTTATAACTGAGTAATACTCCATTGCATAAAAGTACCACAATTTTTTTATCCATTCCTCGGTTGATGGGCACTTAGGTTGTTTCCAAGATCTGGCTATTACAAATTGTGCTGCTATAAACATGGGTGCGCATATAACATTGTGGTAAGATGTTTTCAGATCTTCTGGGAATATGACTAAGAGTGGAATAGCTGGGTCAAATGGGACCTCCAGCCCCAGCTTTTTGAGGAATCTCCAGATTGACTTCCACAGTGGTTGCACAAGTCTACACTCCCACCAAAAGTGCAGAAGAGTTCCTTTTGCCTCACAGCCTCTCCAGCATTTGTTGTTGGTAGTTTTGTTGATCCTGGCCATTCTTTCTGGAGTGAGATGGTATCTCAGTGTGGTTTTAATTTGCATTTCTCTAATGACCAATGATGATGAACATTTTTTATGTATTTATTTGTCATTCATATTTCTTCATCTGAGAACTGTGTGTTCATCTTGGATGCCCATTTTTGGATTGGGTCTTTGAATTTTGGGGGTCCAATCTTTTTCTAATTCTTCATATGTTCTAGATAGAAGTTCTTTGTCTGAGGGACAGTTCACTAAGATTTCTTCCAGGTTTGTATGTTTTCTTTTCACTCTGCTGGAGATTTCTTTGCACATGCAGAAACTCTTTAATAAGATATGACCCCAGTTATTGATTCTGGGTAGTATTTCCTGTGCACTTTGGTTCTTGTTCATGAAAACTTTACCTACCCCTATGTCTTCAAGATTTTTACCTACTTTGCCTTGCAACAGATTTACTGTTTCTGTTTTAATATTTAGATGTTTGATCCATTTGGATTTTAGTTTAATACATGGTGATAGGCCTGGGTGTACTTTTAGTTTTTGGCATATGGCAAGCCAACTTTTCCAGCACCATTTATTAAAGAGACTGTTGTTCTTCCAGTGAACATGCTTGCCCCCTTTATCAAAGATAAGGTGATTGAGTGTGCTAGTAGTTGTATCTTCTAGTCTATTTCATTGATCTTCAGGTCTGTTTTTATTCCAACGCCATGTTGATTTTATTACAGTAGCTTTGTAGTATAACTTCAAGTCAGGGATTTTGATGCCTCCTGCCTTGGCTTTGCTGCTTAGAATTGCCTTTGCTATTCTATGTCTCTTCTGGCTTGAGAAGAATTTTAGGAGGGATTTCTCTAGGTCTATGAGGTATGTTAGTGGTATTTTCATTGGGATTGCATTGAATGTGTATAAAAATTTTGAGAGAATGGCCATTTTTACAATATTTATTCTTCCTATCCATGAACAAGGGATGTCTTTCCATTTTCTGAGGTCCTCTTCAATTTCTTTTTTCAGGGTATTATAATTTTTCCTGTACATATTTTACATCTTTTTTAGATTAATACCTAAGTATTTCATTTTTTTGGATGCTAGTGTGAAGGGTGTGGCTTCTCTTATTTCTCTCTGTGATTTTGTTGTTAGTGTATAAGAATGCTGTTGATTTTTGAGTATTGACTTTGTATCCAGCTACATTGCTGAATTTATTTATTATATCTAGAAGAGTTTCAATGTAGGTTTGGGGGTCTTCTATGTATAGTATCATGTAATCTGCAAATAACTATAATTTAACTTCTTTTCCTATCTTTACTCCATTAATTTCTCTCTCTTGTCTAACTGTTCTGGCTAGTATTTCCAGTACTATATTGAATAGGAATGATGATAAGGGACATCCTCGTCTTGTGCCTGATTTCAAGGTAAAGGCTTTCAGTTTTTGGCCATTGAATATGACACTGGCTGTTGGTTTGTCGTAGATGGCCTTTATCATATTGAGGTAAAGACCATCTATTCCACTTATCTGTAAGGTTCTTAACATGTATGGGTGTTGGATCTTATCAAAAGCTTTTTCTGCATCTATAAAAGTGATCATGTGATTCTTACTTTTGGCTGCATTGATAAGGTCAATTACATTTATTGATTTACATATGTTGAATCATCCCTGCATGCCTGGGGTGAATCCGACTTGGTTATGGTGTATAATCTTGATGCCTTGCTGAATCTTGTTTGCCAATATTTTATTCAGAATTTTTGCATCTATGTTCATTAGGGAGATTGGCCGTAGTTCTCTTTTTTAGTTGCTTCTTTCTCAGGTTTTGGTTCTAGAGTGATATTTGCTTCCAGGAATGACTTAGGGAGAATTGCTTCCCTTTCCATTTCATTGAAGATTTTGAGAAATGTCGGGATTAAGTGTTCTTTGTATTTCTCGTAGAATTCCACAGTGAATCCATCTGGATCTGGGCTCTTCTTTGTTGGTAAGGACCTTGTTACATTTTCAATTTCATTAATAGAAATTGGGTTACTCATCAGTTTTACATCTTCTTGATCCAGCGTTGGTGGTTCATATGTTTCTAGGAATCTGTCCATTTCTTCTGTGTTATCAAACCTATGAGAATTAAGTTTTCGAATTTGGTGTTGGTGATCTTTTGTATTTCCACAGAGTTAGTAATAACTTCACATTTTTCATTCTGTATTGCATGAATTTGAGTCTTTTCTTTCCTTTTTTAAATTAGGTTGGCTAGGGGCTTATCAATTTAACTTATTCTTTCAAAGAACCAACTCTTTGATTCATTGATTCTTTGTTTTATTTTCTTAGTCTCTACTGCATTAATTTCTGCTGTGATCTTTATAATTTCCTCCCTTCTTTTGGCTTTGGGCTTGGCTTGCTCTTCTTTTTTTGGCTGTTTGATGTGTGGTATCAAGTTGTTTATTTGTTCGTTCTGTTTTCCTAATGTGGGAACTCAGTGCAATAAATTTTCCACTGAGGACCACTTTCCTTGCATCCCACAGGTTCTGGTAAAGTTGTATTTGTATCTTTGTTTGCTTGTAGACAGTGTTTAATTTTTTCTTTAATTTCCTCTGTGACCCACTTATTGCTCAAGAGTGTATTATTTAATTTCCATGTGTTTGTGTGATTTTTGCCGTTATTTTATCATTAATTTCCAGTTTCATGGCTCTATGATCCAATAACATGCATGGGATAATTTCAATTCTTTTGCATTTACTTAAATATATTCTGTGGATTAGTATATGGTCTATTTCAGAGAATGTCCAATGTACTGCTGAGAGGAATGTATATTCTGATGTTGTTGGATGGAACACTCTGTGTACATCTATCAAATCCATTTGTTCACAAGTGTGATTCAGTTCTGTTATTTCTTTGCTGATTTTCTGTCTAGTCAATCTATCCCTATGTGTAAATGGTGTGTTAAGGTCTCCTGTTATAACTGTGTTATTGCCTATTTGAGTTTTCATTTCTGTTAATACTTGGTTAGTGTAGTTTTGTGCTCTGGAGTTTGGTGCATATATATTTAAGATTGTTATCTCTTTCTCTTGCAGTTTTCCCCTAACTAGTATGTAGTGATCTTCTTTATCTCTTCAGACCATTCTTAGTTTGAAGTTCATATGGTCTGCAAACAGAATATCTACCCCTGCTTTTTTTTTTTTTTT